>VZSG01000494.1:307974-327567 GCA_013398315.1 Nothoprocta pentlandii | reverse complement strand
ACCGCGCTGGCAGCACAGCTCGCCGCCCTCAGCCTCCGCGAGCAGGAGCTCGACCCCCAGGAGGTGGGTTTCGGGGGGCACCCGGCGCATGCTTCTGGGAGCGCTGGTTGTTTTCTTTTGCATGACAATAAATGTTTGCTCACGTGGGTTTTGTATTTCCTTTGTGGGTTTTGTGCTGCGCTGTCCTCAGTGCAGCAGCTCTTCAGGAAGACCACGCATACGTGAATATATCTTCTTTTCCTGAGAGTAGAAATCATCATGTAGTACCATGGCAGGAATTATAGACATTGATACACTTTCTGTTCTCACTGTTTAAAGTTTAAATTTAGTGTCAGACTTAAATAGCAATTCTTTGTTTGGTTATAGCAAAGGACTCAGAATAACTTTATTACTAAAAGGTTTGTCTGATTCAGATTCCCCAGTCTTCCAAATTTGTTAAAATTTGTCTTTGATACTCCAGGGTGTCTTAGCTGTCTTAGAATTCAGTCATTCCTGGGTAAAATGAGAAAATCTGAAGTGAAGCTGGACAAACATGTTCCCACCTTCTTGTGTTCAACACGGATAGAGCACAGGAGGCCATTGCATCTGCTTGGGTTTATGTGATCTGCCCAGCCTGGTCCCGGGCGGCCTCTGCTTGTTTCTGTCCCGCGCTCAAATCCTGTTGTTGGTCCCTGTGGATTGGAAGCAGTTGCAGTAGGACCTGCTGGCTCTGCTCCACAATCTTTTCCTTCCGCCCCATAATTTGATGTGCTAAACAGGTTGAGGAAAAAGGAACTGTGTTTCTCTCCTCCATCCTCAAATCCTCCCTTTCATGTCACAAACCGATATCTCCTTTTTTTAATCAAATATATTCTGCCCAAAGAGGAGAGGATCTGCAATGGCACGGGGGTCTTACAGCTTTCCTGCTGGTTTAGAGTAGGAGCCGTGAGTGACTTTCAGGATGCACTTCTGCGTGTCTGCAGCTTTGCACAGGTCACTTTGCCAAAGGCCGGGGCCCTGCATGCCACCCCTGCTGCAGCCACCACACATTTAGTTATTGCAGCCTGTTGAAAAGAGTGAGAGCAGCTGATTGCAAGCAGTCTGTCCTTGCGTTTTGCAAAACGAAGCTGCATGCAACCTCTGTGCAGTGCTAGCGTTTGTTTGCATGATGATTATTCTCCTGAAGTGAATGTGTTGAGATGTGCATAACCTGTGCAGGTGTTCAGTGGTGCTGCCCCGCTGGGGCCTGCTGAACTGCCCTTAGAGATTTGAACTAGATTGAACTTGCTAGATTGAACTAGCTTTTGCTTAGGAAAGCCCTTTTCCTGTGCAGTGACTAAATACTGCTGTTTGCTTTTCGGTCCTGTCCAGATGCAGAGTTCCCTCCGATCCGTGCGGAACAGCGCGGCTAAGAAGAGGGCGAAGCTGAGCAGCAGCATCTCAGACCTGGAGAGTCCCGATTCCACCCTCAAGCCCCATCTCTCCGGGGACTCTCGTTCCCGCGCGCCCTCCCCGAGCGCCAGCTCCTGCAGCGAGAGCGGCCTCTGCGGCCGCGAGGCTCTGGCCTCGCCGGTGGCCGCGGCGCCTCCCAGGAGGAGGGTGATGTGAGTGCAGCGCGTGGGTCAGCACCGCGGGTTAGCTGGGCACTCCAGGGCTGAAACCCGTGCTTTGCGTCTTGTAAACCTGGTTTTACTCGTCAGGTACTTCCCTGCCTAAGAACACTGCTCGGCACTCCAGCTGCTGAAATATTTTGTTCCAGTTTGCTGCAGCTTTTCACTGGACAGTCCCAAGCTGCAGCCATAGTAACACCGTGCCCTTGAAGGCCTGCCAGTGGCAGTGAATATTTTATGAGGATTTTAGCCTGTCATAGGAAGTACATGAACCATAGCTGAAACAAATGAGGAAGGAGAATGAGTTGAGAGGAGAGATAAGGTTTACTTACTACAGCCTGGACATTTAAGCAGGATTTTTTTTTTCTTTTGAGATAAGAAGAAAGCAGTGTTCCTTATTGCGAAGCACAAGCTGTTTCATTTTTTTTTTTATTGACAAACTAAACTAAAAATGCCTTCACTGAACTTTACTGAAAACAGATTGTGATGTTATGAGTTAGTTTGACTATGAAGTTGACTATGAGCAAAATGAACTATTTTTTTAATGAAATAATTTTGTAGAATTTTACTGGTTCTACAGTGCCCAATCTTCTCTCCACTCCTGGAGTCTGTGATGAGGTTGCTTGCAGCTCTGAGCCTTAGAATACTTTGTATTTTTGTGTATAGTGACTTCATCCTTTTAAAACTGGTATACGGCTGTATTGCCAAAATAGGAAGGAAAAGAAGGGATGTACAAAAGGAAGGTTATTGAGACAGGGAGAGACTAGAATGGTTCAGAAACAGGGTTTTCGCAGCTGTGGAGTCTCAGGAGTAATTTCTGTCTTCCATGTTTGCATTCCTGCTGAATTGTAGTTCCAAAAATAACCTTTCAAGTAACATATAAGAATGCAAGAATACCCAAAAAAAAAAAAAATTATAAAATTCTGCAGATGATGTTATTTGAGACAAGGTTTTGAGCAGAACAGATGTGAATAAAGCTGCAGAATGTAGCACATACCATTGCAGTTACACTGCGGCCACACAAGCTTAATATATTACAAGACTCACAGATACTGAATCAAAGAGGTTAGATCCGGTGCTAATTTACCAGCACTGGAGACTGATATTGTCTATTCACAAAATAGGTACAATGTGGGCAACAAAATTACAGATTTCTTCTGTGTAACTACTTTTAGAAGGATTTTATCCACTGATACAGTACCATGAACAACAGGAGCTTGATACTGGTGTTGGTGAGGTTTCCCTTCAGTTGCTAACATGAACACTAAAATAAAGCATCTTTAATATTCAAATAAGTAATAAAAAAACTGTCAATATCATCTGGCATAAAACAGCTTATTCTGGTAAATATCTGTCTGTAAGAAACTGAGCTGAATGCACAGCTAATTTCTGAAAATTTAAAGTCTGAATTTGGGTTGCTCTACTGTTCTTTGCCAGATTGCAGTTAGCAGTATTAGTCCCCTAGATAAATGATTCCTTAGCTTTCTGAATGTGTGTGAATTTTACTCCTACTGTAAAGTCTAGTCTTAAGAATTGTCATTATGGTGTTCTTAGTAGTGGAACTACTATTGAAATAATTTTACTATTTTTTTTTAATTGGGTGTGAACATCTATAGGAATATGAATATTTGTGGGGAAGAGAAACTGAAATATGTCTGTGTGTCTGCTAGAAAGTGTTGTTCAGGTGGGCTTTGACTAGTGTGTAGAATTGTATGTATAAAGGTGTATTTTATATTGTAACAGGTCAGACACCTTTCCTCTACTTGGCAGCAAATTACAACCCCCCAGAATACCTTCAGCAAGAAGCAGAGAGACTAATGGGACAGAACATACCTCCAGCACAGGTATCTTACTGTGTTTATAAATACATAAGTGGTTTTACAGATGTACCAGAGGGCTTGCTTTGACTAGTGTCTAACTGGACTTGGTCTTACTTGGTCAGTGGGATACTATACCCTGAGCACTTAAAAACAAACAAAAAAAACAAACAAACGAAAAGATATTTTCTAGACTTTATTTGATCAAAATGAGTTATACTGTGACCCTGCAGGTGAGAAGAAATTCAGGGGTTTCTTTCTATGTCATGATAAAATGTTTGTATACAAACAGCACCTGGGAGTATGTGTCCTTCGAAATTCAGGAAGGTATTGTTTGGAAATTCACTGGACCCCAGCTAGATAAGGGTAGAGGGGTGAGAGGTTGAAAGCAGCTGATATCCTCGTGGATAGCTGGAGGTGCTGCTCTGTTCCGTGCACATAGAGCCCTCCAGGATCTCTTCTCGCTGCTCTTCCTGGACGCCTGCTGCGGAGCACCCTCTCGGAGCCTCAGCAGCTGGGTGTGTTTTCAGAAAACTTGGTGGTTGTCAGATTGGAGGGTGTCATACAAGGCTGTAATCTGCAAAACTATCACATTCAAAAAACAACAGTGGGTGCTGAAATTGTTCTTTTTTTTCAGAGATTGTTGCCAAGGCCCCTCGGTTTAGTTAGGATTATTTTTAGAATAAATCAACTAACACGTTTGTCAAGCAACAGCTTAGGCTGGAAAGCAAATTCTGTAGATATGTAGTAATACATTTTGTGGTTGACCCTTAGCATTCATTACATGAAAATATCTCTTGTGAGAAGTTGACCTTCAGTGTAAAATAATGAGCAGCATAATAATTTTACTTACTGAACTAGCTGATCACTCATAACAACCAGCACCAGACCTCTTGTGAAGAGCTGACAGCTTACTTTACTAGTAAGGTCAACTCAATATAGTTCAAAATCCTGTATTACACAGAACTTTTCATAAAATATACTCACTATTTTTTCTTTACAGGACTAATGTTTCATAATAAAGAGACGTCGAATGTCAGCATAGTTGAGCAGCATTTGAGATGTGGCAATGGATGTGATGATTTTGAAGACAAGAAGCAAAGTGAAGTGTCACCTACTATTTTTAAAAGACAAAACACAGAACACCAAAGAAATTTTAGGCATTCAAAAGGTTTGTGAGTCTGCTGCATTGCTGTTCATCTGATGTGTCATTTAGGACAGACCAGCTACTATAGAAAACACCTTTCAGGGTTTTTAGGTTTTTTTTTTTTTTTTCTCGTCTCCTAGTCTGTTCTAATCAGTTGAGGGTAGTTGACATTAACTAAAATTAGAGTGTCAGTAGAAATTAAAGGTCAGGAGATAGTAAATGCCATGCAAAAATGATAAAATATTATTTATCTCAGTGTGAATATTAATACCGTTAAAAGAAACATGTTACCTTCTATTACAAATATTTACTCTTATTACAACTGTGGAAGAAATTATATTTACTGCATGGTAAATATTATTCTGAGGATATCAATATTTGCAAACTTCATTGACTTTTAAAAAAATCAATGATTTATAAATATGATAAAGAATTCAGATGTCAGCATAGAAGAATAAAACACAAAAAGGCAAACTATGTGATTTGCATGATCAATATTTTTTTCTTCTTTCTTTTTCTTTTTTAAGGTTTTACAGGGTCAACTTCTAGTTTTCAACAAACGAACAGCCTAGATTTCATTTCACCAAGGGTCTCGCCAGAAGATTCAGTAGCAGTTGTCGGTAAAGGTATTACAAAACCAAAATCATCTCCTATCATGTTTTTAAAATGTGGAAAAATGTCTTTTTACAGAGGTGGTTATTTTGATGAGGACACGACATGATTTGCCTTCCAGGTGTTTTTGGGAGCTCTTCCACACTACTGTGTGGCCGCTCCATAGCGCGTGTGGAGAGCGGGATCGAGCAGGCGGTGAAAGCAGACCCTGAGCCGTCGCCGTGGACCTGTGCGAGAGGCATCTGGCAGAGCAGCGCTGCTCTTCTCCACGGGGAAAACGAAAAAGGGGTAAGAATTACAGGACGATTTTATTGCCTCACTGGTGTTTTTTAATAGGTATGAACACAGCTGCATATATAGTTTTATATATTGGGAAAGAAGAGTTTGATTAAGAAGCATTAATTCATAGCTCGGGTGGCTGGCAATACAAATCCTTGTGTTACTCAAGGAGTTCCATTACATTCTGAAGACTAAAGCTGGGTTAATAATGGGAACTCATTTGTCAACATCTGGTTGTCTGTGTGCAAATTGTTCTGAACAGCTTATTTAACTTTTTTGGCAAACTATAATGAGAACAGTTTCTTTCGTATAAATGTTATATTGCAGAATGTTACATTAAGCCTAAAGCAGAAGTTTCTTGTAATTCAGAGTTATTTTTCTAACAGTGACTGAATAAAAAGGGGGGCTACATTTTCCTCAATAAATTGTCAACTTCAGGTTTTTCTTGCACAATAGTAAAAGGCTGGAATGGACTGGCTTTTTTGAGTCATAAATAGATATGAAATAAACTTGATTGTCTTGACATAGTTCATATGGAACTTTCATTCTTACCTCTAACAGGCCAATAATAGTGATTCTTTTTTTATTATTATTACATCTCCTAATGGTGGAATAATTTTGTGCAGATAAAAGTTGCCATGTCAAAATCTGCCCAGGATAAGATGAGGCAAAAGAAAAAAGAAGAAAGGGAACAAAATCACAAGGAACAACACAAAGTTAAAGACCTCAAAGTAAAAGAAGAAAATCCCTGGGCAACAATCAAGATGAATGAACCAGAGAAAATGACAATAGAAAGTGAGAACTAATGCTTATCTTAAATGTATAATGTTCCTTGAATGATGATGAAGTTGAAATTATAATTCTGAGATAATTCTTAAAGATTATGGCCCTTAGGCATGACTTTAATGAGTTTTACCTTGCCGTTTGCTCTCCAAACATTTCTTATAGGTTTTGCAGTATAAAAAATGGAGAGCGAAGTGCTCAGAAGAAATATTTGAAACACTGCAATTAGTAAAAAATACAAAAAGCAAGTTAAGACTTAAAATACAAGTCATTTCCAAGTTATTTTCTGTTTTTGTTGTTAGCTTGGATGTTTCTTTCTGTTTTCTAGATTTTTATGGAGATACATTGGCATCATCAAGAGGTGAATCTTCGCCATTAGAAAACATTGTCTTGAGCCCTTCATTAAGAAGAACATCCAGTTTGAAGAAGACACAATGTTCAGCCCTGCTGGATGCTGGTAAGCTGTGACTGAACATAAATGACTAAACCATATGTAAAAGCCTATGTTAAAATGTTTGTGTATGAGTGGAGAGTGAGAGTTCCAAAATAGGATCAGGCTTAATATGATTTATCTGTAAAATGGATTGGCCTGAGATGCTCTAGGAAATGACTAGAGTGGGGAGAATAGAGTGGGGAATAGAACTCACCACTGACACCTCAAAATATTTTTCAACTGTAATTTGTTAGGGAAATGTTTCAAACACTGGAGTTTTTCACCTTGCTCAATGACTTAAATGATATAAAATGCTGATGGAAAATTGGCTGTCCTCTGGGTGCTTCCTGACCCAAGAAAAAGATTTCTGGGTAGGGTATGTTTTCACCGAGATGCCTGTAAGATGTACAGTGGAAACTTTTCAGAATACAAGCTCGTATTGGCTATGGTCTGAGGCTTGGGAATTTCCCAGTGGCCTGTAATACTGGAAGAAATAAGAATGCATTGTAAACTTGACAGAGTACTGGATTTAATATGACAATAAATTAGTTTGCCAGATAAGAAGAACTTTATGCTACGATGAACTCAATCTGATTATTATTGTATATAAAATGGAATTCATTTGTACATTGGACTAAAAGTTTTATGTTAACAACACTTACTTTGTGGTGCTTACTTATTTTTGTGACTGCATACCTTACAAAATTATTTGTCAGTAGCCAATTGCTCACAATTATAATTTTCCCATCCTCTCAGTCTACAGAAACTAGATAATTTTTGTTCGATAGCACAAGATTAGTCCATCAAATTTCTTCCGAAAGCTGAAATTGCTTTAAACTAAACGCAATGATTTTCAATTTCAGTTGTGAGATAAATTCTTACCTAGGCGCTTTGTTTCACCACATCAGGCTTTCACACATTGTGTTTCTATTTTCCTTTGAAACAAACAAACAAACTACACTTGTGTTTGCGACTTTTTAAAGCAGTGGTTGTATGTGGGTAATTGTATGCAGATTTTCAATCACCTATGCCAGTATGTAGAGGATGCAACAGAAGGGTTGTCTTTCAGGCATCTTGGTCCTTTAGTAGCAGCAATCTCTATAAACCTCAACCTTTTTGTATTTCCTTCCTTTGAAGGAGCTGATTTCTTGATTGTGCTGACTGTTTGTTGTGCTTTCTGACTATGCAGATGAAGTTTCTCCTGGGGCCCGAGGGCAGTATAAAGACCGGACCCCATCGGTCACTCACAGTCCGGAAATAATGGATCCATCCGAGTTGCAGCCCTTCTCCAAACCTGAAACAGCTCTCACAGAAGCGCTAAGACTTTTAGCTGATGATGACTGGTGAGTGTAAGGTCTGTTCAGAGCCTGCCCATCTGCCCAAGGCACTGCTGCTCATAGTGTTTGCCTTCAACAAACTGGCCAAATGGAGGTAACCTTCCAAGTGATGCACGAGAAGGATACATAGATATTTTTCAGTGTGAATTTCGTTTAAATTGGAACTATTGTAAAATGATACTTAGTGTTTTCAGAAACCTCTTTTTTTTGAAGTCTAAGCCCTGCTTTGTGTAGGGCCCCCACTGCTAAGTATCCTCTCGTTTATTTTCTCTGGAATGCAAGGTTTTACTGCAGCCGTTATGGGAGGGACAGTGCTACCTTTTCTGTTTTGTGAAGAAAAATAATCCCTTTCTCACTCTACCACAAGGTGTAGACAGATTTGCAGGAAAAGATTTAGAGGCTGATATGTTAACACAGCTCTAACACCACATCAAGGAGAGACCTATTATGAAAGAATTTCCCATTTTAAATGTTATTGCTATTTACAAGCTAATTTGTTCACTGTTTTGTGCCTTGGTATTTCTACATCTTTCTTTTTCTTTTTTTTTTTTGTGAGAAAATAGCAAATGTTTTGAATTTAAATATTTACTTTAACTAGGGAGAAGAAAATTGAAGGCCTGAACTTTGTGAGATGTTTGTCTGCCTACCATGCGGATATTCTGACCGTAAAGCTGCATGAAACAAGTTTGGCTGTGGCTCAAGAGGTTAAATTTTAATATCAGAATATTGCACTGATTATGTATGTGTGTATATGTATTTTATTAGCTCTAAGATATATTGACATGAAATAGTATATTCATTTCTAGTTCATTTTCTCTGTTTTGGCCTTTCTCTAAAGGATGAATCTGTAGTTCAGTGAAGCAGGTCATACTTCAGTTACCAACAGTTTATTTGTCTTCCTGGCATCTAGATTATGCTTTATAGCATTCTAATGCTTATATATTTTAATTCTTACACATTGCGAATCAAGTAAGAAATGTATTTCTCACTTGATTCTAAAGTTATTTAAAAATGACAATGGGAAACATTAAACTTTACTTGATTTTAAGTATATTTATGAGCAATATTCATTGTTTGTTTGGGTTTTTCTGTGTGCAGGTCAAGAATTTACGCTCAGGTGTTTCTCGAGCTGCTGTGGTCTGTTTAGGGGATTTGTTCACCTACCTGAAAAAGAACATGGATCAAGAACTAGATAATACAGTAAAAGTCCTCTTGCACAAAGCTGGTGAATCCAACACATTTATAAGGGAAGATGTAGACAAAGCACTGAAGGCTATGGTTAATAACGTGACTCCAGCACGTGCACTTTGTTCTCTGATAAATGGAGGGCAAAGGTAATTCTTACCAAGACTTCATGGAGAAATAATTTATCAATAGATTAAGCAGACAAGAAGAGTAATTATTTATTTTTTTCCTCAGATTAAAACTATAACAACTTATCTCTGCAAAACTTCTGTTCAGGGGAATATGTCTTTTGGTATATAATTAAAATACAGGTTCCCCCCCCCCACATGCTCTTTCTTTTGCATTATGTAAAGAATTGGCTGTTGCTTATATTTTCTTGTAGTTTTGCAAGACTGCTGTAGTTCTGTTCAGTATTAGTATAATAGTCCCAAGAAACTAGTTTGCATGGTCTACGAAAGCTCAGCTAGCATTCTCCTTTGCCATTTGTTCTGCAGCCAAAAGGCTCTTTTATGACTTCTTCAACACTGCTTTTTCTTTAGAATAATGCTTTTCAGCTGCATGTCTCTGAATGCAGTCGTGGTGGTCCACTTTATATTCCTCTCTTAGACTTAACTGGTCAATGTCTTTTGTCTTCAATTTCCTGGAGGTGATGGTGGCCAGTTCTTGCGTACCTCGCACCTGACAAGCTCCCATTTATGTTTTCATAGTTGGTTTCTTTCCTTTAGCTTGCTTTACTCTGCAGTAGAAGTGGTAGTATTTTCTTACACCTTACCTGTAACGTACGTTTTTCTTCTTCCTTTTATATCCTCATTCACCGTGTCAGAATGCTTACTGGAACACCTACCGGCTAGATTGCGCTGGATGTGTTGTTAGTTCTAGTCATGCTCTAATGTACCTGCCATTGCTTAGAAGGGTATGAATTTCTCGTAGCCTGTTCCTTATGTTCAGTACGTGAGGCCTGGTGGTGTAAAGTGAACGTCAGGGCTGCTGCACAGCTGGAACTCTTAGTCAGAGTCTGGATTCAAAATATTTTCCTTCCCATTTCCTATCCTGGGAAGTCGGTGGTTGTGCAATGAAAGGCAATAAGAACTGCCCTTCTGTTATTTGAACGTTAAACTGAGCAGCAGATATAAGCCTTGGAAGTTAAATAATTTGCTCGTTATTGCGGTCATTTGTTTCGGCATTGAAGGGGCGCGGAGAGCAGCCCCGCGCTGCAGAGCCGCGCAGAGGTTCGGCAGGCGCCCGGGCACGGCTGCTCCCCGCCGAGGCCGTGCTCCTGAGCACGAGGGGCTCCGTCTGGTCCCTCTGCACGGGAGCAGCTTCAAACGCACTGCTCGGTCCCGACATTTCTAGGCCTGTGAAGACTGACCCTCTGATTTGTGGACTCAAATATATTTTCAGCTGTATGAAGTAAAAAAAAATGCCTGAGCTGTGGGTCTGAATACAGCATTTGAAGCAGGAACTTTGCAGCTAAGAAACCTCTGGCTAGAAAGGTGACTGAAGTCAAGGATCACAGTGTATCTCTAAGGCCAGCAGCTGGTGGGTCAGGCCTAAGTAGCCCCGTGAGTTGCAACTTGCCTATATTGACTTCATGCAACTCTGGCCTTCTCGGAGAAAAGCCTAAATGGGCCTTGTGGAGCTATCATCTCTTGAGCCTGGGGCAGTGAATGTAAGAATTACATTTGAAGATGAAATCTGGGAGAAGAATGATACTTTTCTTTGGTCTAACATGGAAAGCTTGAGGTTTGACACGTTTGCATGATTATACTAAATGCAGCTTGTACATTGAGTTACTTGATTCACCACAGCCTCTGCTGTTAACTGTTATGGGTTGGCTTACAAAATCATAAGATTATCTAAAATGTGTGTATTTTCTGGTTCCCATGTTTGAAGTCTACTATGATCATAAACACTTGCAACCCAATAGGTACCTATACTGGTTCCTCATCATCTATGAACTTTGCCAATAATAATGAAAAGCATTTTTATTTTTATTTGCTTTTCTGTGACACTACTCTAAAGATACTGGATTGCTGCTGAAAACCCACCTCTCTGCGTAGGTGCTTCGTCCAAGGTTGTGATTGCAGGGCTAGATCTGAAATCTCAGCATTAGTACTTCAGTCACCTTTGCTATCTGTATCAGTTAATTTTAGGTTCTTATGCATACCCTGAAATTTCTGACTATTGTGCATGAGCAGCAGGTACTTGTGGGGAGTGGGGGCTTCTTGTGTGAGTTTCATGAGGCCTTTAAACTCCCCAGTTGTTGTTCTGCAGTCGGTGCACGTGCTAGGAATCCTCTGTGCCGTTTTCCTTCTCCAAAGCCTCCGGGGCACCTGCGTGCTCGGGGACACCCGCGTGCCCCGCGGATGTAGCTGCAGGTGCTGCAGGCGAGTCAAAGCCAGTCTTGCTGAGGCTGCTCAGGTCTGGCCAGCAGTACCGCTGCGTTTGCAGAGTTCAGTACGCCGGCAGCCAGATTGTGGCACCGCTTCTGCAGCCTGAATTGGGTTCTGCGTGGCCACATTTTGCTGTTTAGCAGACCGAGGTAGCGGCCTTGGAGCAGCCTGTAGCCGTTTGAGCTGCCTGGGTGTCCGCTGCTGGCTGGGCGCGCGGCGTCTTTCCTTGGAGGGAGGCTGTGGCACACGTGGGGTTGCAGAAAACCAAAGTCCTGACGAAACGGGAACACGGAGATCGGGGAACGCTGGATCTTTCCGTCTGTCTGAATCGCTAGGGAGCCTCTGCTGGGACTTAGAGAATCAGATCTTTTCCTTAGCTCTCCCCTTTAGGTCTGTTTTCCATTTGACCTTATCTTTATGAAAGATAAACCATAGAAATGTCTTATTGTGCAGTAAAACTCCTCTTAAAATAGCCATCTTTATCCCAGGTGAAAATAAAATTAGAATGTTCTGAATTTGTGGAGTTGAATTGTATGCTGCAAACTCATGTGGGATCAGCAGCATAATTTATATGTAAGGCTACACGAGTTGAAAATTGATTCCATTATTTCATCAGCATAGGTATTTGATGATCTCTTGTATAAAGTAAACTTAGCAAGATTTTTATAAGTCAATAGAATACTGCTTTTTTTAATTTTAAAATGATATAAACAAATAAGATGTGGGTCAGAACATAGGAATTTCTTTTTCATAAAATATCTGGAAAGAACTTGTTAATAGTGATCTTTCTAATTTGCTTAAAATAATTGTAAAGATAATTTTAAAGTTTTGGCTTTAAAAAGAAGAAAATAACCTGTTTAAACAATCCCAGAGCTGCAGTATTCTGCCTAGTAAGAAGTCAGGAGAATTAAACTGGCTTTAAACAAAAAGGACATTATTTTTTCCCTTTTCACTCTGCATTCTGGTAGCTACATTTTTTAAGTGAATGAAATGAAATTCGGTTTAATGGAAGAAGCTGAGTGCTTTGCTCTGTCATTTCTGGCTTTTTGGTAAAGGCAGAGCGGGCCCGCGCACGTGAGCAGTGTCTCGGTGGCGGTCGGTGCCGCGTGCGGCAGGGCAGGCGGGTGCGGCGAGCGCGGCCCCGTCCCGCTGAGCGCCTCTCTCCTCCTCAGCCACCTGCACACGGCGGTGAGGAGATGCACAGCCCAGCACCTCGCGGATGTCGTGGAGCGCATGGGCCCTGCGCGGGTGCTCTCTGGAGCCAAGGATGTCACCGACAGGATCTTGGCTGCCACAGCCCGGTTTGCGCAGGACGGCTCCCAGGAAACCAGGTTGGTGGAGGAGCGGAGGACGGGTCGGGGCGCCGCAGCTCACCCTTGGCCTGCAGAGGCAGGGGGTGGCTGCTGGTGATGTATATTCAGGTGACCTGAACGTCCTGCCCGGTGCCCTGCGGGCTGCGGGAGGGAGAGGGGCTCCCGGCCGCGCTCTCGCGTGGCGGCAGCCCCATGGCACCCACACTGGGAGCAGCAGGGCTGCACTGCCCGACTGCGGGCAGCAGACAGCGCGGCCTCGAGAGGGAGGCGCTGCTCCTTGTCCAGCGCGCTCCGCTGCCGCTCGGGTGCCGCATGCTGGCCATAGCCGCGGCGCGGGAGCGGGAAGGCGCTCAGGTTGCCCGCACGGATAACCGCCCTCCTGTACGTTCATGTTTTGAAATGACAAGTATCTAATTATCAATGGACTCACGGAGCAAACCCATGTTGACAGATTCGTACGTCACGGGCTGTTGCCTTGCAGGTATTACGGGCGAAAGATGCTCTTCAGTATGATGACTCATCCTGATTTTGATAAAATGCTTGAGAAGTATGTGCCAGCCAAGGACTTGCCTTACATTAAGGAGTGTGTTAGCAATCTGCGTCAAAAGGTATGTGGAAAAAAGCTTTTGTGCAACAGGCGAGCAATGTAAACTGGTACCAGTAGCTGTTTGGTACCAGGAAGGGGAAAGATGTGTTCAGAGAATTGCAAGTAATCAAGGGACTGCTGCAAAGCAAATTACTGCTTATCAGCTAATTCCTTGCAGACGCGTGGATCAACTGCCCTTTGCTATTCCACCTCACACAGCTGTCACTTGCCTCTGTTAGAGTCTCCAGCAGTGCTAATAAATCCTTTCATCTCCGTGCAGGGTCTGGGGGAGATGCCATTAGATACCCCCTCAGCAAAAGGAAGACGTTCCCATACCAGTAGTGTTGGACATTCGAGGTCATCCTCTACTTCCAGAGATGCTGTCAACCTCAGTGAGAGGTAATGATATTACCAGGTGTTCTACCCTGTTAGTAACAGACCTCTGCACAAGAAAAGACTGTTTGAGCATTCACAAATTTGTGAAAATTGAACATACCTGAAGGAAAGAATGAAACTTAGTGGTTACCTATTAAAAAGGATTTATCTGGGAAATAACAATATGAAAGTTGCTTTGTGCATTTATAGCTGGTCTGTTTTATCAATTGCATATGAAAATATGCACAGTACAAAGCGCATGTATTCACAGTTAACCCGTGTGACTGTCAGCTCAAGATGCTGCCATTCATATGGTGGTGGCTGCAGTTCACTTCAGAGATCAGATTATTTTGTTGTGTGCTTATCTGGACAACTAAGGAATCAGTTGATTTTTATCTGGGATGGTGATGATTCTAGAACATATTGGCCCCATATTTGGTTTCCTGTTTTGTCTTCTTAATAGGTCTTCTTTTGACCTGTAAAAACCAAAAAACGGTATTGAAGAGCACAGAGTTTGTAGGGGCTGTGACTAGCTCAGGTTTAGGAAGGTGCAGCTATTAGGGAGCAGATTTCTTTCATGCACTCTCCATTATTCAGGATCGGAACTCAAGGCTTGATGATGGTTTTGCTTTGCCATGTAAAGCTAAAAGGCCATTTCCACGTAAGAGATGCTCCCCACTGCATTCAGCCCAGGACAGGTGGGTGTTGGTGCCATCCACCAGCTTGGAGCTAATGGGCTTGAACCCAAAGGTGTTTGTTTCGTGCCCCATCAAAGGCTTTGCTCAGGTGTTAACAAGTCAGCTAGGGAACCTATCTGGACTGGGCTGCAGATGCAAGATACTCATTTGTACTTCACATAAATTGGAGCCATTAAGCTTTCATTAGTCAGAAACAGAATGGAAGAGATTCTCAGTCTGTCCAGTCAAGCTGCAGCACTTGAGATTCTTCATCACTTTCAACTTTGGAAACACTTTGAACTCTTGCTATTTTTCACAGTGATAAAATTCATCTGTTGTCACTTACCATATAAATTTTGTAAGGGTCAACTAAATTGTTCCTGCTTAGTCCCTTAGCCTCATCATTACACTTTAATTGAGCTGTAGTCTTCTACTTCACCTCACCCTGAAGGTGCCTCCATAACAGGTGCCTGCCTGGCCAGGAAAGCACAGGGTTCCCACGTAGCTGAAGCTGCTCTCTTGTGTGGTGGCAGATAGGCTTTCAGAGTGGAATGAGACTTAGGAAACAATAATAATTGTTATTATTTTAAATAATCATATTTAAAATGTGAGACATCCTTCATCATGAGATTTTTCTGTACGCTCTTGATACCTGCACTTTTGCTGAAAGGTGATGTCTTGATTAACGACTCCTGTTCCTGATTGCTTATGTGTGCACTGAATAACTTAACATCTTTCTTTTACAATAGAGAGTCTGTAGAAGCTCGTGAAGTTCCAAGAAAAACAGTTCCTCATAATTCACTAGAAACTGCGGAGTATGTTAAAGTCATTACAGATTTATTGAATGCGAAAGACTTCCGTGATCGAATAAATGGAATTAAGCAGCTGTTATCAGATACAGAGAACAATCAAGACCTTGTTGTTGCAAACATTGTGAAGGTAACTGTCCAGAAATATCCTTCTTCAACAGTCTTGAAATTGCTGTCACTGTATTTTCTGCTGAAAATCTGAATAACCAGGCACACATATTAAAAGAGATTCCAAGAAAACACCAAGAAAGAGGTCAGTTATGCTTAGAAGAGAGGTAACATGAGCTATGAAGGTAGTTGGAGGTAAATAGGAGGAGCCTGAAAGATTTCATGTAGAGTCCCCATTCATGGGACTATTTCTGGAATACCACATGCAGTTTCTCTTATGCTGCTGCTGAAGAAAGCTTAAAATAGTGGAACAGGTTACAAAAAGATCTGCAATGAGAAATCAAGATCTGAAAACCTGACTCTGAAGCACAAACAGTTGAAATTTGTCTGCATGTTTGTGCAGGAAAAAAGTGAGGAAGTGCCTTCATTGTGACACCAGCTTAAGGAACTTACTGGTTTTGATAGGAAAGGATTTTCTGTGAGATCCAACAGTTGTAAGCTCAGGATAAACAGTTTGGAAGTAGAATCAGATTGCCTTTTAACAGTGGTGTCTTTGCTTTGAAGCTACGAAATATTGCTGTGAAACTTGCCAGGATCCCACCTGTGAATGATTTTGAAATCTTCTAACTAAGATTGGATACCCTTCTAAAAGAGGTGAAGTTTAGAATTGTGATCTAGGAACAGTCAGGGGATAGTCCAAATATGAGCAAATGGTGAGAAGTTCAGAAAAGAGGTTTTCTGTGAGGATACCTGTTACTTACACCTCCAAAAGGCAGAAACAAACCTTGGCATACAGCATGTCGGAATGACACGCACAGATTCAGCCTAGACCCAGCTCAGGGTGTGCTGTGGAAAATGGAACATAGGTCTCAAAGATGCTGGAGAGAGATGTTCTTTTTGCCTAAAAGAATTTAACTTGTTAAAAATACTGCTTTTGGCAGAAAAATATTGAAAGTTACATTTGGCTGATGTATTATGTTGCATAGGAAAGATTCAAAATCAGATTAAGTTGGATATGATTGATTCACACACAGAATGCAAATATCAAATGCCAGTTTGCTTGATAACAGAATAAAATCCCAGTTTTTTTGCATAGCTGAGCTATGCACAATGCACAATGCACAATGAAAGTGTAAATATAGAGCAGGAAGTTTAACATCTAGCTCACACATTAGTTTTTAATTCCAGTGCATGCTGTTTGGCTGGTTTTTTTTCAGATCTTTGATGCTTTCAAGTCTCGCTTGCATGACTCCAATAGTAAAGTGAATCAGGTGGCTTTGGAGACCATGCACAAGATGATTCCGTTGCTGAAAGACAACTTATCACCTGTGATCAATATGCTCATTCCTGCCATGGTAGACAACAACCTGAACTCCAAAAATCCAGGGATTTACACAGCTGTCACAAATGTTATTCAGGCTCTATGCCAACACTTAGGTAATTTACTCACTATTATTTTTTAAAAAGTTAATTGTATCAATAAATTTTAAGTGTAAAGGTTTGGTCTATAAAATAATTTCCATCCAGACACTGTATTGTGTAAGAATATTTTATTTTCACTTTCGTGAAAAGACACGTCATCTTAACTTTTCAGTGTTTTGCCAATCCAATAAAAAATATTGCTAGCTGGACTGATCATAGATGTGCAGGTGCTTTTGTTATATTTTCATAGCAAGTATTTCATTATTCAGAAGCATGTGAAACTCCTGAGACTTCTAAGCAGCCCAGAGAACTGGATTTTTGCTCTTTTCTACAAGCCACAGCAAATTTTCTTTCTCAACTATCTTGGCTTTGGAGCAGAATCTTGATATTTTCAGTAAATGAAAATGTTCCATGCCGGCTGACTGTTGAAGTGCAGGATCATTAAGAGTATGTCTTCATGCTTAAATTACATTGCTTTGTTTCTTAGAGTGACTATATAATAAATAAGGTAATTATTTCCATTTTTTGGTTTTGTGATTTCTAACGTGTTTTTCTTTGAATTTAGACAACTACCTGCTTCTCCAGCCATTTTGCACAAAAGCCCAGTTTCTGAATGGAAAAGCAAAACAGGACATGACAGAAAAGCTTGCTGGTAAAGTTACATTTTGCTTTGCATGTTTGTTTATTTGTATACATCCTCATGATGCAAATTCATCGTGGTTACAGGGCTGTTGCCTGCTGCAGATCTGCCCTTCAGTCCCGGTACATGACAAGCATTAATAATGTAGCAATGTCAAATTTCAGCTCCTCCAATGTAAATAGGAGCTGGTGCTTACAAAACAAAAGATTATGGTATTATTGTCAGATATCCCCTGCAAGTTACATGACGACCTGAAGCTTTGCTGGCCTTAAAACAGAAATGCAGAGACTGAGTTTTATTTTGCAAAGAGTTTTATTCTGTCGGTGTCTGACTGTGCTGTGCTGCACTGTGGCTTGGGATCTGACTTGCCTCCTTCTGCCTCCCAGGCAAACATACGATTTTCTGTGCGGACAGTTGGCCTTGCTGAGGAGAGCCCTTGTCTTGCTTAATTCCCTTATTTGCTTCAGGTCCTATTCCCTCTTGCTCCTCCATACCCTTGTCAGGAAGAAAAGAGTGGAATAACTTTTTTCAGGTTTCCTAGCAGAGAAGATGATCCCTTCTCCAAGGATTCCTCCTGCAAGTGCTGCAGTTTTGCCTCTAGGCTTGTTTACCTTTCCCAGTGGGTCTTGTTCTCACTCTTAATACTCCTTACTGAGGAGCTCCTTACTGAGCTGCACTCACCACAAAAATTGCAGGCCTCATAATGGTGCTCTTCCTCAACTGGTACTAAAAGATTTTTTTAAAAAAAAGTAAGGTAAGTTTCATTAAAAGATGCATACAAATTTTAATAGTGGAGAACTTGAAATAAATTATAATAGAATGTTGACTACTCCTTTGATGTGAACAAGGGCAAACAGATTATGGAGTTTAATTTGAGGGCAGCTATTTCACAGAATCACAGAGTCTTAAAAATTGGAAGGGACCTCTAAAGATGATCTAGTCCAACCTTCCTGCTCAAGCAGGCACACCTAGAGCATGTGTATAAGTTTGTATAATAATTTGTATAGTAGTGAGGAAATGAAAGTGTGTGACTTACTGAACAGTACTAATCATCAGCTCTGAACAGTTCGGTTTAACTATTTGCCTGCAAATACTTAAATCAGTATTTCATTGTGCAAGTGTGGAAAATATTTCAGCTTGCATGTATTTACAATTTAAGGCTGTTTTGTTCCTTGAGTTCAAAACAGGGCCTGGGTGCTAGACGGGGAATCACCAAATACCCAGTGTCACCCTTGGGTAGTTGGCTGGTCGGTTTTCAGGGCGCTTGGTGCTGGGCGTGGGCCCGCAGCGGGGCGCGGGTGCGTGACGCGCCGCTCGCTCTGACCCGTGCAGATCTGGTGACGGAGCTGTACCCGCGGAGGCCGCACGCCGTGGAGCAGAAGGTGCTGGCCGTGCTGTGGCACCTGCTGGGCAGCGCGGGCAGCGGCGGCTCGCCGTGCGGCGCCGGCGCCAACCTCCGCGCCGCCACGGCCAAGCTGTGCAGGGCGCTCTCGGCGCAGATGGGCGCCAGCCTGCTGGCGCACGCCGCCTCCCAGCCGCCGCACATCCAGAGGAGCTTGGAGGAGGTGCTGGAGATGGGCACGTAGAGCGGCGGCCGGAGCCGTGCCTCGCTGCGGAGGGCACGGCTGGCCCCGCGCGCGGCCCTGCCGCCCATGGGACGTTTGTAACGAGTAACACGCTCTTTTGTTTTTTTTTTTTTTTATTGCATAATCACGTTTCGACATGTTGCCTTATGCCTGTTAAATGCAAGAGGAATGCTGCAGAGGACGGTGAGGAGGGACGATTTGCGGGAAAAGGTGTATTGGTGTGTTTCACTCCCCCTTCCACCTCTGGGCAGTTGCTGCGCCGCCTGCTCCCTCGGGAGCCCCTCAGGAGTGAGGCGGGCTGTACCCCCACCCCGCTACTGTACCCGTTTTGCAGAGGAACCGTTGACAATAAACGGATTTATTTCTGTAACGCGCGCCCGCCGCCTCCTGCCGTTGCCGCCCGTGGGGGGGGTTGGGAGGGGAGGGGGGAGTGGAGCAGCCGCGGCGCCTGCGCGGTGAGGGAGGGGCCATGCGGCGCTGTGCGCAGGCGCGGAGCGGCGGG
>VZSG01000494.1:287451-307330 GCA_013398315.1 Nothoprocta pentlandii | reverse complement strand
GGCGGCGGGCGGCCTGAACGTGTCCGGGACCCGCGTTTGTGCTCAAAAACGGCACTGCCGCGTGCGCAGCGAGGCCCCGGCGGGAGCGCGCCGAGGGGGATTTCACCGCGGGGTGCGGAAACTCCCGAGATGAGCGAAACGGGCCCCGCGGGGCTGCGGCCTGGCGGCCACGCGCGCCTCGGGCCTGCGCCCCGGCCTTCCGTTCCTCGGAGAGCCGGCAGCGGCGGGGCTCGCTTGGAGACGCTCCAGGGGACTTTAGGTAGAAGTCGTGACATGGAATTCAGGCCCTTTTGAAACATTCACCGTGGGTGCGTAGATGTGATGAAAAAGTGACTAAGTACTCCCCTGTTCCCTTATTTATTAATTTATTTGATTCAGAGAAAGTAAAAGCTGTTAAAAAAAAAAAACATTTATGTATTAAACTGGATTTCTTCTGAACCTTCCAGAAAAGGGGAACATCTAGCACATCTCAGAATATGTTTTAGGACATGAATTACAATATATTTAAGTGCAGCTGCTCTAGCTGTCTCAGAGGTTTAAAGGCTTAAAAATCAGCACTGCTGTTTTGCATAAATCACTTCTCTTGTGCCTTGATGTTTTTTTCTTAATAAGGGTTGTACAGGTTATCTGTGAAGGATAATAACGATTGTTAGTGAGGGGAAGAAATTGTATTAATGAGATTGCCAAGCAATGTCAAGCAGAAAAAAAAAAAGGGGGGATTCAAAATGTAGACTTTGCAAAATAGACAACTGCAAAGTAGACCTTGTATGCAATATTTGTTGACCATGCGCTGTTCTGAGGTTGACTTGAACAGTTACCAAAACACGCATTGTTGTCTCCTTTGAAGCTAAAGTATATGATTGGTATTCTTCAAAAGGTGAAAAACATTTCCTTTCTGTCTAGAATTTTTTTTTCCCCACAATTTGAGGATATAATTTCTATGTCTTTGTTAAATAAAAGCAAGAACATTTGTTTTCTTTTCAGGCTTTTGGTTGGAATGAATTACAGAGATATGAGTTGGGGGGGATTTGGGGAGAGAACCTGCTATTGCCATTCTGTCTTGCTTTGTTAAGTAAAAAAAGCTACTTGCTGTGTTCCCCGAGGAAAGCCTAAGGGTAATAGGAAAGGCAAATGCTTCTGTCTGTTTGAGGATAATAGTCCTATATGAGCAACTGAACTGTTTTTTTTTCCCTGAAATATGGTTACAGTTAAGTTACTATATATTAGATATATTTTATTATGAATGCAATTATTACGTTAATGTAGTAAGACTTGTACTCTAATATGGTGCTACAAATATTATACAGGTGCTCTCCAAGCTTAGGTGTGTATAAAACTGTGCAGCTCTATGAAGTAGGCAAAATGGTCTGCATATTTTGACATTCCTAATCTGCTAGCCCGCCAGTGCTGGCAAGACCTGCTCCCAGGCAGCCTTTACATGAACGGTGGTGGTTAGGTATGAAGCCACCTTTCTTTTCTAGTCTGATGCTACAGTAATCTACATCCTCTCTGAAAGAATTTGAACAAAGAGGAAGAATTATCCAAGTTGGAGAAAACTCAGAAGTGAATTTTGAATGTTATTTGATAATTCTGTCAAGACTCACAGCTGTGTTATACTTGTAAGCTGGCATTAGGGAGAGGAAACCCCTCTTGCTCGTGCAGTGCATATGTTGTAATACCTAAAAACATGAGTGATGGAGAAAGAACCCTGTTCTTTGCGAAAGGCAGAGTGATAATTTTAGCCCTCTAGTTTTGTTCATGAAACTAAATAATGTGCAAGAATTGTTTGAAAGAGTTTGGTGAATTTTTATGAGTTGCATTGCAAGTGGAAGAGGAACTGATAGATGTTAAATTACTTAGAATTAGTTTAGCACTAGACTGTAGCTTGAATTTAAAGAAGGTTCAATGTTGCATCCTTACACGAAGGCTTCAGGTGTTGAAGGCCAAGGTGCGCTGGGGCTGAGCACTGTTCAGCAGTGAAATTGTACCACGCTAGCATTTATATTTATTGAGGCTGGTAGGGCTGGGCAGCTGCTTTTGGCAGGAAGATCAAAATGAAGAGTAGGAGGAAGATGGAGTCTGTCCTGAGGGGCAGGAGGAAGCATCTGTCTTTTTATGGAAGCAGGTGACTACATGTAAGAATATACCTAAACTTTTCTCTTGGGGCCCCCTGGTGCTACTAACTGGATTGTGTTGACATAGTTGATAAGGACTGGTAATACTGCTGATAGGAGTTCCTGTATTTGTGAAGTTATAGTTTAAGCTGGTTTAGCTAGGTATGGAGGATGTGTTGTAGCATATGGTCCACTTTTTTACCATGGGGGCTGTTAATGATAATAATTTTGGATTTTCACAGTGATATGTGTGTGTTAGTTTATGGATACTGTAATCATGGCTATAATGGTGAAGCAGGCTCTTGAGTTAAGCAGTTTTAATTGCTGAAGCTTTGTGATGAGACAAAGAGATACATGAGGTTTTCGGGAGTTTATTGGATGGTTGAAAGTAGGGAAACAAATTATGCTCAAGGATTAACCTTGTTTGTTTAATCTTGGAATAATCTGTTCAGACTCATCTGTTTAGTGAAATGTTTGATTGTTCAGATAAAACCTGTCTTTTTCTGAAAGTTCTAGGCTTTAAAGAACTTCTCACAATCTTAAAATAATACAAAGATGAATTTGAGTTCATTGCTGTTAATGCAACAAAATTGGATGCACTTGATAATCTAGAGCTACTTGCTTGTAGATGGACACATCTGTTCTCTGCAAACATCAGAGACAATAGGCAGTTTTTTTATTTTAAGTGATATTTATTTAGGAATAGGAGCTTCCTTTTCCTCCTTAGGGCAGGAGTATTTATAGTACTTCAAGGCCTTTTTCTCTCAATACTGTAGTTGAATGAGCGTCTCTGCCAGCTGATAATGTTAAAACTTGGGGCTGAGTTCTTGAGTATTGAATCTTTCTTTTTCCTTTTACCCCCAGCAGGATATAGTACTACAGAACAGCTTTAACATCAGCTATGCAGAACTCGGATAATACAGAGGAAGAAAAGATTGTGACTAATGACAACACAAACCACGCGGACAACACAAACAGCGCAGGCAATGCAAGCCACACAGACAATACAGACAATGCAGACAACACAAACAATGCGGAAAATACAGTAAATACAGAAAATACAGTAAATACAGAAAATACAGTAAATACAGAAAATACAGTAAATACAGACAGTGCAAACAATGCAGACAACGCAGATAATGGCGCTGAGACCACAACAGAAGAGCAGAATATGGACTTCAGTACAGAAATTATGAGTGTGACAGAGATGGAACAGTCACCTGATAGTTCCGCTGATTTGAATGATGAGAACACACAGGAGGGTGATTATGAAGGTTTACAGGTTGGAGATTATGAGTCTTGCTTCCCTCTAGATTTTGAAAAGTTCTGGAAAGTAGTAGAGGACAATCCCCAGGATTTCACAGGATGGGTATATCTGCTACAGTATGTAGAGCAAGAGGTTAGTATATACTTCCTTTTACCCTCAGCCTTCCAGACGTAAGCAGTTGAAACTAAACATTTGTGGATGTTCCGCTAATAAATCTCCAGCTTCAGATCTGGTGTTCGTAGATACAGTTTTCAGACAGCAGCACTTAACGGTGCTTAATGGACAGCACACATCAGCAGAGTTCACAAAGTAAAAACAGTATTTAAGACAAAGTCAAAGCAGTATTTGTTTTGAAAGCATTAATATTGGAGAGCTTTTGTCTCTTACAAAAAAAAAAAGATATTCTTGTTTGTAAAAACAAGCCTTTGCAGTTGGTCTTGTGCTTAGATTATAACCCCTCTAGAAAAAATACAGTTGCCTATTGTTAGTGGTGATGTTTTGCACTTCAAATTTTTTGGTAGTAAATAATCAGCAATAACACAAATGCGGAAGTCTCATTGGGTTTTAAAAAGGTAGTTGTTTTTACAAGTTAAGAATATTTTTTCTGTGTTTTTCCATGACCTACATTAGAATTATGCATATGCTGATATTTACCGCTGTTACTGAAACTCTGAGCTAACCATTTGATTAATTTAAATGGTTTTAAAGAAATGTCAAAGGCTTGAGTATGACAGCCTGCAAATGGGAGGCTGGGAGTTCAACCAGCTCATTCAGCTTCTCAGGATTCTTACTTATTTGTACTTGGGCATGTTCAAATTAAACAGAATTTGTTAGGTGTGTTTGATGTTGTATTATCATTTTAGCTTTTGAGTAAGAGTAAGCCTGATCTACACTACTTGCAGTTTGTTAGTATCATTTGCATGAAAGCAGACAAAAATCAGTGACTTTTCATAGGATATGTAACTAAGCTGTGCAACTCGTTGTTGCAGGATATGTCAGTAAAGAAGTTTACATGGGTTCTCAATGATCAGCAGGACAAATTAATGGGAAAAAAAATGGAAGGCAATAATATAAAATACTTACTCTGTCTGGGGAAATTCCTGAGCAGCAGCAAATTTTCTGGCTAGGAAATTAGAATTCTGAGGAAGGTTTGCTGTATTTTTGTCCTGCTGTTATTCTTCCTGTAGTCCTCTGCCTGTTTGTTGCTCTTTGGGGCAGTTTACTGGATAAGATGGACCGTTGGTCAGATTGCACATTGTTCTCTGAGAAGAAAGCTGAATCTCTCAGGTTTTGTTCTTTAAACTGCTCCTTGAAACACTTCATTAGTTTTTATTGTTTATTTCCCACAGAACCATATACCAGCTGCCAGGAAAGCGTTTGACAAGTTTTTCACTCATTATCCATATTGCTATGGATACTGGAAAAAGTATGCAGACCTTGAAAAGCGAAACGACAACTTTAAGCAATCTGATGAGGTATGTAGGTAGCTGGATGTAGCTATTGCCATTGGTCCTGTTAGCCAAATAATGACTAACCTACTGCAAGTCATTTGGCTGCCAGACCCTACCCTATATGGTCAGATTTATAGGGATTTTGTTTGCACTTGTCACTTCTGTGGCATTTGTAGCTAATGTTTTCTCTCTTTGTTGGCAGGTGCGTTAAACCTCTACAGTTTGTCAAGTTTTGCAGTGCAAGCCTCTGTATTACACTGCAGCTTAAAAAGTAGGGCAGGGCTTTTCTGTCACTTACATTTATTACTCATTTTCAAAACAATATAGTTGGTTTGCTGGTCACAATTGCTACATCTTATTGCATTTTTGGTCAGACGCTGTCAATGATGCTCTAATGGGTCTGTGCCCTATGGTCTGTACCCCAAAGCCTGCCCACACAACCTGGTCAGAATGCAGGGACCGCTGCGCTTTGAAGATCAAGACTCTGCACGTGGAGATCAGAACATTGCCATGTTCTATCCAACCTCCACCCAAATGGTAATGGTAGATTATTTAAACAAAATTCCAGTAATTAGTATTTCTAAGGTTCACCGGATAACACAGTGTTGCCTCTCTATTAGGACACCATTAAGTACTTGAAGTACAGTTTGTGTTTTCTTCATAGGTTTATCGCAGAGGGCTTCAGGCAATTCCTCTGAGTGTTGATCTTTGGATACACTATATAAACTTCTTAAAAGAGACCTTGGACTGTGATGATCCTGAAACTGTCACTGCTCTAAGAGGGTAAGTTGAAAGCGAACGAAGTGATGCAGAAAACGCATAAAATTATATAGAAGGTATAAGCTAAAGAGCAGTCTAATAGCAGCCTGCAGTTATTTTAAGAGCTTTTACAAGCTCAATAGGGGTAGAAGGCATAATGCATATAAGGATCACAAATTGCCGTTTGGGAGTTTGAGACTAAGCATCAGGACATTCTGGGTTAAGCTCTGGGACAGTAAGTTTTTACTACCAGTTTTTACTGGTAGCAACTAAGTTTTTACTGGTAGCAACCAGTTTTTACTGGTAGCAACTAAACTAGTTGTTTGAAAAGCTTCTTACAGTAATTTTTCAGCCTTAAGGGTTCTGTCTTTTGGTAGTGTCTTGCATTCCTGCATGTGGCGCTTTGTGTTATCTTTGCTCACTTTGTTCTCACAGTGCTAGGCAGGAGGAAACAGAGCAAAGTTGAATTTTAGAAGTTTTGTTCTAGGTCTTTAGAAAATCATTTGAGGAATTTAAATAATGAATTTAAGCATGCTGCCTCATTGAAGAAGTGACTGTGAAATTACTTCCCCTTTCAGAACCTATGAACATGCAGTCTTAGCAGCTGGGACAGATTTCCGTTCTGACAGACTGTGGGAAATGTATATAAACTGGGAAAGCGAACAGGGGAACCTAAAAGAAGTGACATCGATATATGATCGTATCCTTGGAATTCCAACGCAGCTCTACAGTCATCACTTCCAGAGGTAAAGAGGAAAATGATTTAATTTTATTAACATCTTAAGCACACTTTAACTTCTTTATCTGGATTGTAGAACTGAACACTCAGAATAGTAGCTTGAACTGTCAACCAAAATGTTCTGTCTGCAGCATGGAAGTTCATCATTTTTGAATTTCTTTTTGAAATGTGAACGTTATGAGGATCTGACAAACAGAATTGCATTTTGTGCTTACATTGTCAAAAGTCGCATCTTTAATTTTGCTCTACACTAATATAAAACTCCACTAGGATTTGTTACAGTGTTCTGGTTACCCAGACTATTTGCTAAAGTATAAACTAATATTTATTTGTTTCTAATGATTCTTAGGTTTAAAGAACACGTACAGAACAACTTACCCCGAGATCTTCTGACTTCTGAGCAGTTTGTTCAGCTTCGCAAAGAACTGGCGTCTGCAAATGGCCATACCGGAGGAAATGCTGGAGATGATCTGCCCTCTGGGACTGAAGATATAACTGACCCTGCTAAGGTGCATATGTAGTGGCTATTCCTCAGCACTTCTTGCCTTTTTTCTGCTGCTCAGAGAAGACTTTAGTTGCAGAAAGTGCAGTGTGTTTGTAGATGAGATGTTTCTGTAGTTCTGTTGCATACCAGTGATTGTTGTTTTGCTCATGCAGTCACTGCTTGTGTGTATAGAACATCCCTTTCCGACATCTCATAGGTAGCAAAGAAATGGAATTCAAATATGAAAACTTTTTGAATATATATTAACCATTCTATTCTAGACTAATAGATTAACAGCTGTGGTCTAAAAAAGTCTTGTCATTGGTAGTGGTATATGTAGATTCATACCTGAAAATATACACATACTGAAACCAAGCTTGACTTGGATCCAAATTCATCTTGAATCTAATCAGCTTTAAGATATTTTCACTTAGAACACCTATTCATTGGTATTGCACTAAGAATAAAGGCACCATCAGGGCACTGTCCCTCACCCATCTGTACTGTCTTTGCTTTTTTAAATGTATGCATGTACTTGTCATCATACAGCACATTTACAAAGCTGATAATTTATTACATTTTCTTTAAAAAATATATTTTAGCTTGTCACTGAAATTGAAAACATGAGGCACAGAATCATTGAGATTCATCAGGAGATGTTCAATCACAACGAACACGAAGTCAGCAAAAGGTGGACGTTTGAAGAAGGGGTAAGTTTGTGTATTTGAATGCAAGGCAGCATGCATTGGAGTCTTGAACAGCACTGTCTTGAACTAAGAATTCTGAGTAACAGTTAAAGCTTTCCCATCTCAAGGGACTTTCAACAAGGATCTAGTTCCACGCTTCTGCCCTTTTCCCTGTGGAAAGGTAACCTGTGAGGTGAGTTCTCACATCTGAGGATTTTGAAGCAGTAGTTAGAGGCAAAGTGATGCAACAGTACATTTATTAAGCAACTTTTAAATACATGTGCTTAAAAGATGGTGCACGACCATACCGCTTCATGTAGCTGCAGTGTTACCGGATCGGTAATGAGAAGAAGGCAATGCTGATCCAAAAGGTAAGCCCACCCTGAACGAGGAATGCAAAGAGATTCATATGCATGTGTGTATTGTTGTATTAGACTGTTGCATCCAAAATCAGCTAGCATTTGCATTTTTCCAGTTTTACATAAGCAGCACACTCCTACATATAATGTAGAAATTGACTTACTATTTCATCAAGACAAAAAAGCATTTTTCTGTGTAAAATTAAACTCAGTTACTGTTGAAACAGCAACATGATTTTTTTTCCCCTCATCTGAAGCCTAAATGCAGTACAGGAGGTCAGAACTTCATTGTGTTTCTTATTGCACTTTGTTAGCGTAGGTCTGGTGCCTTATAAGCCAAGGGAACTTGAAACTTATTATGTGGCCTGCATTAGTACCATAGACTAGTGCATAGTTTGACTAATGAAAGTGCCTTTTTCTTGATATATAACAGCCTAAAGAGCTGTTACTAGTTCTTCACATTTCAGGGACACTTTGCACTGAATGTCTAGCCTAGAAGGAAGTAAAGCATGCAAAGTATGGATGATGAGGGCTCAGCTATGCTGATGTGTAGTGCAAAATGATTATGTGAATAAAGCTGTTAAAGCAACTCTTAAGCTTAAGTATCTGTAGTTGAGTAGTGATAAACTATGGACATGTAGCAGAAAAGGTATCAGAAACAGGGTACCCGCTATTGTAGTTGCCAGTAACGGTGCCTGCTCTGCCAAGAGAGTTGGGGCCGCTCAGTAGATGCCCACATGTTGGATATCTAAGGAGACTGGAATGTAAAGTTAAACCTGTTTTTATAATGGACTAAATGTAAGTAGATACGTGGCAGATGCCTAACGTAAGTAATGGTGGCCACTTAGACCTGCTTTGCTTTTACTTCAACAGCAACAAGATACCTATGAAATTACCAAAATGGAGGTGGAAATAATGCATTCCCTAACAGAATTCACTGAGGAACACTAAGGGGATGATGGGTTTTATATTTCAAGTAGGCATGAATCACTGCCTCTTCCTCCACAATTATTATTATATCTTATTTTGATGGTTATACTGATGTTACTGACGGGAGATAGCAGTGCAACAACAAAAACAGAAAAATTAAAGATGAGAGGGGGAAAAAAAGCGAGAGAGAGGCGGAGGGATACTTTACTGCATTTAGTTCAGAGCAGATTGTACAATTTTCTTATCTGCCCCTTCCAACTCCTTTTGTCATCAGCATTGAAAATGCAAACTTGCTAACTATTGAATAATCAACTTAATGTAAACATTTATGGTGAAATTCAATTAAATGCTCTGTCTTTCCTTCCCATCATTCTCAACACACTTTTAAACTTAATTTGGAGGATGTGTGTTAGTACAACAGTAAGTACTTTAGTTGCCTGTATATATGTATGTGGACAATATTGACTGTTGTTTACAATTTCTTTGTTGTCATGTTGCAACTGCAGATTTGCAAGGGAAAAACTGTTTGCTTGATTTCTTAAGTTTTGTAAATCCTTTTACTCAGAAGTTTTTTTACAGAAGCTATCTTAAAATGTAATTGGAAGTAACATTTCTAGAGCAAAAGTTGGATGACCCAATTTGACCTGTTTGAATAGCTAGTCAAGTCTTTTTCTGAAGTGCAGTCTGAAAAATGGTGTTCCTTGCGTGGTGTGTGGTTAATTTTACTTACTTAATCCAGTTTGGTTTTACACTTACTAGTCATGTGTTGCCATACTGTCACTCTTGCAGATAAAGAGGCCTTACTTCCACGTAAAACCTCTGGAGAAAGCTCAGCTGAAAAACTGGAAAGAATACTTAGAATTTGAGATAGAAAATGGAACTCACGAACGAGTTGTGGTCCTCTTTGAAAGATGTGTTATTTCATGTGCCCTCTATGAGGACTTCTGGATTAAGGTAAGGGAGGTAGTTTACCAATGGCCTCATAGTGATTGCATACATTGATCTAGTGACTAACCTTTTGTACTCTTGTTGAATGTTGTTCATATATAACTATATCTGTTGCATTAGGAGATGGTCTGCTTGCAACCAGATTTGACTGCTGCATATGCCAACTTCGTTGCCTCTCTACGTCCTTCCTTACAGAAACTAGTCTAGTGGTTCAATAAAGGTGCTGAATGGGTTTAAACAAAAGAATTTTATCATTCAGTCGTGTATTAAAGACCAAAGATAAGCTGTAAAATTATATAATCTCTGCTCTGTTTTCAACTATAGTATGCCAAATACATGGAGAATCATAGTATTGAAGGAGTGAGGCATGTCTACAGCAGGGCTTGCACAATACATCTTCCTAAGAAACCATTGGTTCACATGCTGTGGGCTGCCTTTGAGGAACAGCAGGGTAAGCAAAGATGTTTTCTCCTGGGAGGGATTCTGCTTTAAATTCACTGTCGGATGTGTCATTTTTTACATCATCTTCACTGGTATTTTAGGCAACATCAATGAGGCCAGAAGAATCTTGAAAACATTTGAAGAGTCTATCCTAGGACTGGCAATGGTTCGCTTGCGAAGAGTAAGCTTGGAACGCAGACACGGAAACATGGAAGAAGCTGAACATCTCCTCCAAGATGCTATTAGGAGTGCCAGATCAATCAGTGAAGCGTCATTTTATGCCATCAAATTAGCTCGACATCTCTTCAAAGTACAGAAAAACCTCCCAAAAGCAAGAGAAGTGCTCTCAGAAGCCATAGAACATGACCCTGTACGTGCTTCCTTATTGTTGTATAAAAGCAGACTGGGTTTTCTCATTTACCTGAATTGTGTTCTGAAATATGGCAACAATGATGACAGATGTCCTACCTGCACGTAATGTTCCATTACTGCGTGGAGACACTAGTCCCTCTAAACTGATGTTGCCGTGTCTGCAGCTCACAAACCTGCGAGTTTACAGCTCCTAAATCTTTTCTCATCAGAGGCACAGGGTGCTTCTTGCTCTTTTTTGCTCACTTCTAGAACTCAAACAGCATACAGGTGCTTACATTTCAAGGCAAACAAAATGAATAGGATAAGCAATATTCTTCAATCATTTTGTATAACCAGAAGAAATACTTGTCTCTCCAGTCCTTACTACTTACCTTTCTGTAATGTAAGATTGCTTTGCATTTATTTATGAAACAAATCGGGTCAGAAATGACCAATACAACAAGATCTTTATTTTCTCTTCTGTAGCGTATATTTATGATGCAGTTCTGGTGCATAGTTTATTTAGTGTTAAACATGTTAACATGTCAGATGTATGAGTAGTCTTTTGTTTTCCTTCCCCTCAGGAAAATACGAAACTTTATCTCAACTTGCTTGAAATGGAGTACAATGGAGATCTCAAGCAAAACGAAGAAAACATCTTGAGCTGTTTTGATAAAGCTGTCCACGGCGCCTTGTCTATAAAAATGAGGATTACGTTTTCTCAGCGAAAAGTAGAATTTCTCGAAGATTTTGGATCTGATGTAAACCAGTAAGTTTTAACATGTGTGATGGTCATATTAGTGTCAACAACAGATGTGTTTACAAAAGGGATCGGGGAGAGGCCGGACGTGTTGTTCTGTAAATTCTGAGAACGACATCCCATTTTTTTAAAAAAAGTTCTTGTCAGAAAATGAATCCTTTTTTCTCTGAAGTACTTAACTCTATAGATCAAAATTGTTTACTCTTAACCTTTTCATAAGATTTTCACTTGCTAAGTTTTATAAAAGAGGGTACTTTGCAGAGAGGAAATGTTTTGTGATACAGATAAAATTTTATTCTTAAATAACCTCAGAGCTGCTGCTTGAGTTCCCAAACTCACGTTGACTTTTCTAATGTTTCTAAACAAAAGGGGGGAAATAAAAAGGAACTTTTGTGCATGAAGATCACATCTTAGATGTGCAATTTATTAATCAAATAGCAGATATGCTGTTTTTCCTCTTTTAGTTCCCTGTTGTAAAATAAGCACTTGTCTTCTACTTAGAATTTACAGCTAATTTTCTTGGAAAAAAAAATGTGAATTAGTTTTGTATTTTTAGGAATAGCTGTCTGTAATTTCTGCTTACCCTTAAAATACTAACTTGCATGCTAGTCAGGCATGTCAGTTGGGAATCATAAGCAGACCAAATGAAATTATGTTTTAAATTCCTAAAAAGTCTAGATGATAGAACTAGCTATTCATTTAGAAAAAGTGAATATTGTGCTTACTAGAGTAAGAATTGAGTTTTCATTTGATGCTCTGTAAATTGCAAGAAGTGCAAGAATTGCAAGAAGTGACGACAAAAAAAAAAAAATACAGATACAGATACTTGCAAAAATGCAAGTGCTATTAATATGGCTCTTTCATGTTGTATTGAATTTATTGTGATGTTTGGGAAAAGCCTGTAGGCTTTGGAATTGTTTTAATTTTGTAAAATACTCCTTTCTGGTATTTGAATGAATGTATATTCTGAACACATGTGCTGCTGTGGGCAGCATCAGCAGCTACACTGCCTAATACAGCCCTTGCTGGCAGTAGCTGCTGTGTCATAATTCCTATGAAAGTTCTCATGAAGGAACATTAGGAAACAACCGCATTAGGAAGGCCAGAAGTTCAGCAAGTTGGGGATTTCTGAGCTAGCAGTTCTAATAAGATTTATCTTTGTGCAGTGCTGGATTTCCTTCCAAATAGTAGTGGTTTTGGCTTTCATATATTTATCAGTCTGGCTTGGATATTTGAATTTTGGTTATAATTGAGTTTTATTTAAAGTGTTTTTATATTTTTACAAATTGAAAGACATTTTTAAATGGTTGCTCAGGCATTCAAAATGTTACATGGCAATTGTGAGCCAAGGTATAATTTATTTTGTTTCCTTTAGGCTTTTGGATGCTTATGATGAACATCAGGCACTTCTACAGGAGCAGGATTCTTTGAAAAGGAAAGCAGAGAATGGGTAGGAATATTTTTCCACATGAAATTTTAAACTAACACAGTGGGTGAGGTTATATTGTCAGTGGGAACATGTATTATACTGAACTGTATCTGATACAAAGAGTTAGGGAAATGCTTGAAAAATAGATCAGAGAATGATCATGAGGGACTGTTTTCTAGGACCTGTGAAAGGGAGGGGGATGGGTACAGTAGTTAAGGGACACTTTTCTTAAAGTACTCAAACTTCATCGGTTCTTATAATGACTGTAGTCAGTCTTCTCTACATGTGAAAACCAGAATCATTAAACACTTCATGATTACAGTGATCCTGAACTTTTTTTTGTGTCTGACGTGAAGTGTTTAGGTGAGTTAAGTGCTATTATCAAACATAAAAAAGGAATAGCTGTTGGACCTCATATCAGGTACAATTCTCTAAGATGTGTGCTTATTTCAGGCATAGGAATAACTGCATTTTTAAGTTTCAAGCTTTTGGGGGGGTTTAATGCATACCAGCTTGTTGAGGGTGTTTAAAACGAAGAGCCAGAATCATTCCTTTACAGATCATGATTTAGATCATGATTCATGATTTAGCATGGACTAGCAGAACAGGGAGGGGGACAGAGATGAAATAGAAAGGAGGACTTTCAAACGTAGAGTTTTAATTCCTACAAAGAAACACATTGTTTTAAACTACCCCAAATGCAGCAGGTAGGACTGAACCGCTTTTAAACAAGGTTTGGAAGCCCATGGCAGGAGGGGGGCGATAAACCTGCCCCTGATGCTCCTGTGCCCTTGCCAGGGCACTGAGGCACGCGCTGCCACGGCAGAAACCCCGCGGGCGCCTCGCGCGCACCCAGGCTGAACAGAGCAGCCCTTCAGCCTTAACCGTCCTGCAGTCCCGTAGAACAGCTGTGTATGTGCCTGATTAAAGCTAAGCAAGAAAGGGCTCTTTAGGAAATTGCTTCTGAAAGCTTAACGTGGGCAAATTGGTGTTCTTCAGTCTTCTGGAAGGGATTATTTAGACAACTTTTGTTCTGTCTGATGGCTGAACAGACCTGACTTTTGACGGTCCTTAACCCTTCATGTTTCTAGTTAGCACTGCAAGAAAGCAGCACGTTTGTTTCTTTTGTTTTTTCATAATTTAAGAGCCTACCCCAGGTAGGAGTGGGCTTAAATAGACTGGCTTAAATAACCAGAACCAAATTTATTAGATAAAATATCATTTTAACTTTTGTATCATAGAATCACTAGATAATATTGCTAAAAAAACCTCTCTGAAACAGGCTTGTGTTGATGGTCTAGGTTTAAGCACTGTAACAATGTATAAACGAGACCATTGTTCTGAAGCACGAAGCATGGTCTTTCTCTAAATCTATTTTCCTGTTTGGAAAGGTCACCAATTTTGAAAATACTGCTTACCTTTGTCAGTGTATCAGCAGTAAGTGTAACAAAGACAGCTTTATTTATTTACAAGCATTATATTAATTTTGCAGAGCGGAGGAGCCAGATGAGAAAAAGATGCACCCAGATGACCCGGCCTTGGCAGCGCAGATGATGGATGGAGACATGCAGGTCAACCAGGCCGCGTACAACTACAACGCCTGGTACCAGGTGGGTGTGCGCTCCCCGCTTCCTCCACACGCGTGTGCTGGTGAATATCTGTAAATGGTTTTCTCATCATCAGTCTTCTGTCTTTGGCCAAGGGTTAGCTGGCAAGGAAAGCTTGCAGGGAATCTTAGCTTCTGTTTTTGTTGTCCTTCTATGTAAATTTATAAAAAATCTCCGTATAGTGTGGAGAATGAGAGGTTGTTGTGGCTGGCCCTGCCATTGATGTAAAAGGCAGCATAGCAGCAATTAAGTTCATTACTGGCTAAGGGCAGTAGACCTGTTTTGCGCTGAAACTTCTTACCCAGGAAAGTCACCTTGGGAGGCCAGTTTGCTAAGTGTTTTCTTAGTTATTTCTTGGCAGTCTTATTTCCTGTCACATCAGCATGGATTCTGCTGCACTGGTACATTCTGCAGTCAGGGTCAGCGCGTGAAATAGCTTCTCACAGACTCACACAACGGTTGAGGTTGGAAGGGACTCCTAGAGATCATCTAGACCAGCCTCCTGCTCCAGCAGGGACACCCGGAGCACGATTTGGGCTCTTGCAGGCAGTTTCATTTTGCCCTCTAGAGGGGCTTAAAGGTTGAATCTTTAATACAAAGGTTTCCTTTAGTGCTGCAGAAGGTTTCCTTGCCCTTGAGTTAACACAGTTTGTTTGAGGACAGTCTTCTTTGGTATCCTGGCCTGAAGAGGGGGCAGGTCATAAGCTGTGAGCTTCAGCATCTGTCCTTTCTGCAGGCAGTTGGTGCTGTTCAGGGGGGCTCTCCTGGTGCCCCTCAGCTCAGTACAGGTACCGTGTACTTGGAGCTCTCTCCGTGCTGCTTGGGGGCTACTGTGTTAACTGAGGGGTTTGCGTTTAGCCTGGAGGGAGCTGGAGACCTGATCTTACCAGGGAATTGCCAGGTGACAGGAAGTGTCAGCTCTGTGGCCCTGTTTGAGGCCTCTGTCCCACAGAGGAATGTTCATTCCGAAGCCAGGCAGTGAAGGGTGTCTCACCCGGCCTGGGGAGCTCCACTCAGTATTAGGCCACAAAAAATGCCAGAAACTTCCAAACCCCGAGGCACAGGAGCAATAAAGTTACACTGTTCCAAAGATCTCAGTCCTGTTGCTGAACGGCTGATGGCAGCATTGAATGCCTTCCACCCGTGGCAGAGTCCGCTTCAGCGTGGCAGGCACCATGGAAGCTCCGAGGAAGGGGAACACTTGCTCCTGTCACCCTCAGGCCCTGGTGCTAGTTCCCACCTTCGCCTCTGTGAGCGCTGGGGCTGCTGGTGGTGGCAGTGCCGCCTGCAGCGCCGCAGCACCCAGGGGTGCCCTGCGCAGCTGCAGAGCTGCCATGTGAGGGGAGCAGCGTCAGGCGCTGCAGGGCGCTCCCTTCCTCTCCTGTCTGTTGTGGCGCTGCACAGGGACCTGGTACCTGGAGCCCCCCACGGGTGCAGCCCGTGCGCCCCTCCATCCTTCCTCCTCTCCTGACCGTCTGTGAGGAGGAGCTGCAGGGGAGGAACCAAAGGAGGACTTGGAGGAATGACACTGGAGCCCTGACAGGCCCCCAATTTGAAGGCAGGTTCCTGCTAGGCGTGTTTCTGAAGCACTGAGCAGCATAGGCAACAAGAGCCCTCATGTGAAACATCTGACCGTCGACTTGTGACTGAATCAGGTGGCAGTTCTGCTGTGGTAACAAAACTACTGATTTTCAGAGCATCTTGGCACTTCAGAGCTCCTGCTGCTCTCTGTGTTTGAACCGCACAGCAACACTGCAGTGTTCTGTCCGTGGGCTCACGTGAAGGCAGATGCAGGCAAAGCCGGGGGGAAAAGGTGCCGCCATGGGGCACTGTGAGGTGCCAAAGGGAGACAGTGACACTGCCAGCGTGCAGAGAGCTGTTAAAATCACAACAGGGCGCAGTGACAGGCGCCTTTTGGAACGACAGTTCTTCAGCTCTCCTTCCTTGCAGGGCTTCGCACTCACCTTCTCTTGTATCCCTTTTCTTTCTAGTACAACTACCAGAACGCGTGGAATTATGGACAGTATTATCCTCCTCCTTGATCAGAGCAGCGAGCGGAGTTCACTGTGCCGTTTCAACAAAGAGGGAGTAAAAAATATATTTTTCTAAATTAGGGATGTGAAAGAACTGTTGTAATACTGATTTGGTCTTTTGCATGTGAAATGAGCTGATGTTCACAGGGTGTGTGTGAAGCAAGATTCACGTGTTGGTAACTGATAAATGGTATCTCTGTACACTGCTAGTTTACCATAAATGCATTTCTTTATTTCTCTGCACTAACTTATGGAGATATTATTTGAAGACTTTTTTTTTTTTTTTCTGTTTCATGATGATCCTGTAAACTTTAAAAGAACAAAGAAAACTCAGTCAATCCATAGCCTTTTGCAAGCCTTGCTGGGGGCAGGGTTAGCACAGGGGCTGGGCGCAGCTGCCGCGCGGCCTTCCTGCCCTGCTCTCCTCTCCAACCAAAAACTCGCAACCTGCTTCTATCATGAGACTTTTTTTTTTTCTTTTCCCATGCCCCAGTGAGCAAAGCCCAGACCGCTGTTTATATTGTCATGATTGGAATTGTTCAGATGAAGAGGGCAGCCTTTGTGAGCTGTGATATGTATTTTCTATTTTATGTGGGGGTCAGAAATTAAAATGCAGTGCAAAATAATGTTGCATTCTTTTTTAAAAAAGCACAAACTGTGTTTGGGAAGGATTTTGTAACTAGAGTTTTTCATGTACACAGTGTGAGCAAACTTTTTCATTTTGATCAAAGTGATCATTCTCATTTTCGTAATAAAAGCAAGGAATTCGGTAGTTCTTTGAGCCTCCTTGGATTTTCTCATTCTAGCTGAGGCTAAGCTGGAGTCTCAGTTCAGCAGCTGTTTCTCTTCTGTTGATGCTGGGTTCAGATACAGCTCCGGCCGGACACAAAAGGTCTTTAAGGGAGAGGGCAGCAGCACCGGCCCTGAGGGTGGGCAGGGGGTGGCCTTTCATTTGAGCAGTACTTTACACATGAGTGTCCTCTTCTTCCCTTCTTCACTGGTGCCTCCTGCCCTCCTCTAATACTCCATTGCTAGCTCAGTTTGTTAGGGTACCCTTGTGGTAAAATGCAGGAGCTACACTAGCTGAAAGAAAAGTGAATGACCAAAGACCTGAGCTAAATATAGAAGCAACACTACACACACACATATATACTTTTTTCCTTTTTTTTTTTTTTTTTTTTTTTTTTTTTTTTTTTTAAACTACACCCCCCCAAGTCCAACAGGGATACTAAACGTCACCCTGGGAAGTTCAAGACGGGTGTTTTCACTTGAAGAGGTTCCTGCAAACTTAGGCACCTTCTTCCCCCCAGTGAGCTGCTAGACAAAAACAAGTCAAAGCCTCTGCACGTATAAACTATGTTTCTTTAGTGGTATCTTACTGTACAGCAGCTGAGGAGAAAAAAAACACTTGATTTCAATACAAGGCCACAGTTGTAACTATCTCCTGAAGTTACAAGAGCAAAACTGCAGTTTTTGGAAGCTTTCTTGCTCATAATGGATTCCCAGCAGCAAAGAAAAGTCTTCATTTCACTTGGCAGCCGCCAGTTTTACTTTCTTGCTCATAATGGATTCCCAGCAGCAGAGAAAATCTTCATTTCACTCAATATCCACCAATTCCACTTCAAAGAAAAGTTTGGCATTTGGCGGTATCCTGTTTGCATGAGTTAAGGAAGCTTTTAAAAAACAGGAGAGGTTGGTTTATAAATCAAGGTTAAAGGCCTTGGCACCTGTTCTGTTTCTCAACTGTCAGTTTTACATTTCACTGCCCCCCTTCAACATCCCCTATTTAGTCTGTAACAACAGCTGCTGTCTGACAGGAGCAGTCGGAAGAGACATTCAGTACCAGCTCTAAGGAACTGTTCTCACTATTCTACTTGTCTTAAAAGGAACAGCTGAGTTTTAAATTAACTACTTAAAAGTTGTCTCCCTTTTTGGGACACTGTCCCTGGTCTTTGTCTTCTATTTGTCTAGAATATCTTATTGAAGACGAACATTGACGTGGCACCATTTTTCTTTTTTAGACAACTCTCTACATTATCAGCAGGGCCTAAAATAGCAGGAGAGACACTCCCTTTCCCTCCTCCTGAAATTCAAAGGAGGACGGCAGGGTGTTTCGCAGGGACAGGGCAATCCCATGCTGTCCCCTTAGTGCTGTGGGAATAAGCAGTGAGAAGCTGCTGGAAGGCAGCAGGCCGGGGGCCCTCGGGGGAAAGCGATCCCTGTTCTCCAGCACCTGAGAGCCGGGGCGCAGCGCATCCCTGGGTAAGGTCCGGGCCATCATCAAACATCCTCAAGCACCCAAAGGTGCCACAGGCTGCAAGGAGCGGCGCCCGTTCGCGTTGCTCCCTGCACTCCAGCTCACTGGACCCCGCATTTCTGGGTTACTTAAAATAGTAGGGAGCGACGGACGGTGAAAGGATACTTAGCGTCAGGCTGTCCTTTCTTGCCATAAGCCCATTCAGGTTCTATTTCCAGCTGAGCTTTCTCGCCTTTACTCATCGTCAAGAGAGCTTCATCCCACTGAAAAACAAGACAAGAATCTCAATGTCGTGACAAGTGCATTTACAGGCTTGCACAGGCAGGAAGAAGGTGGGAAATGACGCTTAATTCTCCTCTGCTGGGACACCCATCCCCGAGAATACACTGGGAGGGAGCTGCTTACACACTTTTTACATGTGGAAATATTCACCCCTGCCTGCCTCATGGTCCCTATTCCCCAAGTTAGTCTTGACTGTACAGAGAGCAATGACACTGCAGGTGATGAAAATGGCTCTGAAAATACTTCATCTTGCTGACGCTAAAGCTTTCAAGCTGCCTTCTTACCCCCCAGAACAAACAAAGTCAGCAGCTCAAAATGTGCATCCCACTGATAAACTGCACACTGAGGAACCCCTTGTGTTTTGAGGGAGTCGCCAAGGCCTTCCTTACCCCTCTGATAACTTTTCCTATGCCAACTTTGAAACTTAAAGGCTTGGCTGCTTTCTTCTTCTTTGAACCTGAAAGACAGTTTTATGTTCATTCATTTTAACGTCATACCAGCAGATACTGCACTTCCACCTAAAATTACTACTCAGATTACGCTTTACATAAGGCTCTGCTTTTATAGTATTTATAGCACGTATGGATTGCCTAATGGTTCCTGTTATTCATTCCTTCACTCAAAGTATCAGCTCATGGGGTGAAAACCCGGTGCCCCGCGGCAGGCAGACCCGCGGCCCTTACTCGTTTGCACGTTGGTATCGAAGACGGTCCCGTCCTGCAGCCTCCCCGTGTACCAGCAGTGGACGGTGTCTCCCTTCTTGGGGAAGTTGGTCTTGTCGCCCTTCTTCAGGACGGACTTGGTGTATCTGGGCGGGCCCTGCGTTCGAGGGGGACGCGGGGGTCGCGGCCGCCCGCCCGCCCGCCGAGCGGGCGCGATGCGGCGCCGCCTCCTACCTCCTGGGCGGCCGCCTCGGCCTTGGCCGCCTTCTCCGTGGCCTCCTCGGCGCGCGGCTTGGGCGTCCCGGCCTGGCGCTCCGCGC
>VZSG01000494.1:269716-286694 GCA_013398315.1 Nothoprocta pentlandii | reverse complement strand
CCGCCGCCGCCGCCGGGCTGGGCGCGGGCGGTTTCTGCGCGGCCGCCGGGGCGCTCTGGATCTACCCCACCAACTACCCGGTGCGCGGCTACCAGCTGCGCATGGCGGGCGCGGCGCTGCTGGCCAACACGCTCGTGTGCCTGCCCACGGGGCTGGGCAAGACCTTCGTGGCCGCCGTGGTCATGTACAACTTCTACCGCTGGTTCCCCTCGGGCAAGGTGCTCTTCCTGGCGCCCACCAAGCCGCTCGTGGCGCAGCAGATGGAGGCCTGCGCCCGCCTCATGGGCATCCCGCCGCGACACATGGCCGAGATGACGGGTACGGGCTGCCGCGGGCTCCCTGCTTGATTCTCCCCGGTGTCCTTGGGCCTCCGCGGGCGCCGGGGCCGCTGCCCGCAGCAGTGGCACCAACAGCTGCCCCTGCAGCCTCTTCCTGAATGCAAGCCCTAGCTGGAGGTGAGCTGTGCCCGGCGCCGTGCCAGGGCTGCGCAGCAGCACGTCCTCATCTGCCTCGCTCTGCAGTTACTATTCTGTTGCAAAGCAGAGCTTTCTCTTCATTGCAATCACGTTTTTTTCCCCCAAAAAAATGAAAATGCACCAATGTGCTATTAAAATAGTCTCATTTGCAAACGCTGGTCAGCCAGCCATAGCCAGCTCCTTCCTAGCTCCTTTTCTTTACCCGCTTTGCCCCTCGTTGAGCACATTGCTCACGTTGTCTGTTGTGTTTGCAGGGGGAACCCAGGTCCTCAGCCGGAGGGAGCTCTGGGCTGCCAAGAGAGTCTTCTTCCTCACGCCGCAGGTCATGGTGAACGATCTCTCCCGGGGAACCTGTCCTGCTGTGGACATCAAGTGTTTGGTCATCGATGAAGCCCACAAAGCCCTAGGGAATCACGCCTACTGCCAGGTGACAGCACGGGTGGATGCCGGCCGTGGCATGGGATGGCAGGAGGAGCGGCCTGGGTTCTCCTGGGAGCGCGGCCGTGTCCTTGCTGTAGGGATGTTGTGTTGTGGCTTCTAGGCTTTGGAGTGCCACTTCTTTATCTTAAGTGAAATGAAGTCAAGATCTCCCTGTAAAGCAAGGCTTCGTGTTGATTAGGACATAGTGTGTTACAGTGTCTTGGCTTGGTCTCCTCCTGCCTGTCTGTGTGTTGAGAAAAAGTTACTGTTTTGTGTATTAAAGAGATTGAATGTATGCAGTTTTTATACATGGTTGCTTACTAGAACTTTAAATGCCAATGTGTTATTTAGTGCTTATCTGACTTGACTTGCCAGGAAGGAAGATGATAGCTTGTTAGATTAAAGCAGTACATGCTGGCTTGCCATTGTCACATTTTTTTCCTATCTTCTCAGTTTTCAGAACATTTAATAATTTCTTTTTCAAAGCCTTTTTTTTTGTTTCCATAATGCTCTAAAACCATTTCTGATATTGCTAAACATTTCCCTTTCCCTTTCCCTTTCCTTTTCCTTTTCCTTTTTTTTTTTTTTTTTGCTATTACTCTAATCACTGTGTGACAGAGAACCAAGATTTGTCTTCATTGGCATTTAAGTCATTTTACTTACAGAGGAAAAAATCTTTAATCAGCTCTTGCCAGTCCCTGTAGCTGTGATATTAGGAGACTTTCTTCTTGCGTTTTCTATAAGCATAAATGGACTTCCTCTATCTGCTGTAGCCCTTGCTTGTTTTCCCATTGCTTTTATTTGCTCCTCGCTTGTTTTCCCATTGCTTTTATTTGCTCCTCGCTTGTTTTCCCATTGCTTTTATGTTTGCTGCTATTTGCAGTTGTTTTGTTGTTCTCCTCCCGCTCTGTGCAGCGCGAGGCGGTTGGCAGAGGCAGCAGTGTCTGTTCCCTGACAGCACTGGCAGAGTTGAGCTATGCAGGAGAGTGAAGCAGGGGACAGTTTGGTTATTGCTTGAGTGTTCAGCAGCTAACAGGACTGTCACGTTTTTGCTCTTGTGGAGGGTTGTAGGAGGAGAAGTATGGACTATTCAAATGTCTTCCTAATGGCTGCTGAAAAACTTTAGCGAGTGAGACTTGGGTGACTGCTGATTTTTTTTTTTCTTTCTCCACAGCAATTTTTAGCTGATGTGGATTCTGATTAGTTGGAACTAGTCATCTCCAATTACTATTTTTTTTTTTTTTTTAATTAAGAGCAGTTCTTTGAATTTCTTTTTGGCAGCTTATCTGGATTAACATGCTGTTAATCTTTTCGTTAAATGAAAAATCATTTCATATAACTTATCAAATTTTCTCTGTTGAGTGGAATTGGGCTAACATAATCCAGATGAAACGTTCTTGGATAAAAATATTATCAGCACAGGAATTTCTAGTTTCCCTTTGAATGTAAATCTACTTTTAGAATACTTTGTGGAGGCTTTAGCACTCAGTTGTTATTTTCACCAGTATAGCTTGTATCTGCAAATAATCTCCTGTAAGGATCTTAATATGAAACTTTCTCCTCTTAGGTCGTGAAGGAACTAAGCAAATACACAAATCAGTTTCGCATCTTGGCCCTGAGTGCCACACCAGGCAGCGACACAAAGGTAGGTCCAGCTTGCGTGGTTGGAGGAATGGCTTTAACAGAAGCCACTAATAAAAAATCGGAATGCCATGGGGGATGCTGGAGTCTGCCAGACAGAGTTCCAAATAAAAGCTAATTGTTGAGTGCTTCTTGTTCTAGAGTTTACTTCTTTTTGTCACTGTCCTCTCTTACAGGGTTTAAGATTATGTAGTGAAATGCTTAATGTACCTTTTGCTGTTTAAGAGGGCATGCCTACATGAAGCAAAAAGAATTTATTCTTGCTGCTAAACGGCTTTCTTATTGAGTAGGGTTTATTGGTTAAATACCAGCGTGGCTGAAGCTTGCAGTCTAAGGCAGCTGGACATCCAAATTCACAGGCAAAGCTATGGAGCTGTTTTTTTTATGTAGCCTTTCAAATGTTAATGCTTGAGGAAAATAAGTGCTGTGGGAATTGTTTAATGCTCAAAACTTTAATATTAAAGAGGAGCTAAACAGGGAAAACTGAAAAGTTTAGTTTTAGTTTTTCTTGGTCTTAAACAGCAAGATCTGAACTGCATATTCCTGTGGGGTGGTGTATGGCGGTGGCAGGAGCTCTGTCATCGTGCACATAGAGGGTATTCAGGCTGCTGAGTGCCGGCTTGACATGTCCTGCACCTACAGGAGTTCTCAGCTGCTGCGGTGCCGCTAGTGCAGCTGCCACCCAGTTTCTGGTTAACATCTCCCGAGACCTGCCAGCACACCCAGGCCCGAAGAGGCTTGTATGGCAACTACATGAAGTTTCCATTCACAAATTGGTCGTATAGGTTATTTACCTGCTACTTAAGGTTCTTAATTGTAGAGTCTTTCATTTTTTATCCATCTTTGTAGACAGTGAGTACCTTTTCCTTACTGTAACATTCAAGGCTTATTAAAATATGGAAATAGTTACTTCCATGTTATTGGCTTCCATTACTGGAGTGATAACAAGCAAATAAGATCTTTTCTTCTGACTTCTCCAACAGGCCGTGCAGCAAGTTATTTCCAACTTGCTCATTGCGAAGATAGAGCTGTGCACTGAGGACTCCCCAGAGATTCAGCCTTATTCTCACGAGCGGCGTGTTGAAAAAGTTGTTGTTCCACTCGGTGAAGAACTAGTAGGAATTCAGAACGCTTACATCCGGGTGAGTTGTTGGATTTTTTTATTGCTTAATTCTTAAAGAAATAATCTCCCTTCCTATTTAATGTCTCTAGGCTGGTAGTAACTTTAAAGGTTAAAGGCTTTCCCATGCAATTTGCATTGTCTTTCAACAAAAAGCAAAGAAAAAAAGCATGGTTCAGCTATGACAGCAACTGTTTCATTTTCTTCTGCTGCTGCTGATTATTATCTTGCAAGAAGTTAAGGCACTGATGGGAAGTTTACTATCAAATTAATTTTCTTACCATCTTTCAGGACTCCTTTCAAAATAGTATTTGAGACTTAAACTGAGAACCTCTCTTACTTTGACTGGAATTTAGTAGTATTAAGAGGTTGGGAGTTGCTGTGCTTTTATCCATGTTATTGTCAACCTTACATAAATTGTATATTGATTTTTTTTTTCTTGTTAGGAATAATCATTAGAACTTCAATTTCCTTGTAAGTGTGCACTTTTTTTTGAGTATTTTTATTTTAATCTGTAGCTACTGTTCAAGTATAGGGCGGATAAGCAGGTACCAGAGTGTTCACCAGTGGAAGGCTAATGGTGTGTCTTTGTGGTCGGGTGGTAGTGCACACACAGTATTATGTAAGCATCACTCCATAAAGTTCAAAATGAAGAGTTATTTTTTGGTAAGAATCACAACAAGTTAGGAATAAGTTTAGCATGGGAGTATTATCCCTAAAGTATATCTGGGTTTAAAATATTTTTTTTTTATCCTGTAATTACTATGAAGCCTGCTAGAATGCAAATCTGCACTTTCGTTTTCTATATTTGGAGTTGGGTTTTCAGATGAGCTGTTTTCAAACGAGTAACTTTACATGTGTAGGCTAGAGAAGTCTGTTTTTCTAGATTGCAGATGTTTCTAGATGCAAAACTAGTGTTACGTCCCTATAGCTGCATCAATGCCTCTACTGATTTCGAGGATTTAGTTTGAGGTTTTCTGCTTTTACATTAAAGCCGGGGCTAGCATGTAGGCTTGACTAGCCGTGGAGCGCAGACAAACCTGTGTTCACTTCCGCTGTGGCCTCAGTGGTTTTGATTTCCTCTCTTTGATCTGACATTTGCATTTGACTGCTACCTTAACTGGAATGAGACCTCTCCTGTGCGTGGTAATAACATAGAGGCCTGTGCAGGAGGGGCTTACTCGGGCTTTTCCAGCACCCTGCGGGCAGACTGTGTGGGCAAACCTGAAGATTTGGGCACTTTCCAAGCTCTTCCCGCGGGGCAGAGCTCTGCTACCGCCGCGCTGCTGCAGGCACCACTTCTCTGCGGTGCTGCTCTCGAGCCGCTCTTAGCTCGTGGTGCTAAAGAAGCATGTGGCGGTGGAAAGTAAAATCCAGGCGTACTCACTGCACAATAAAATCGTCAGCTTTAATTTTAACAAATAGGAACAGTAAATGGGACAACGATTCAGTGAAAATGGAGGGCAGTGTAAAACAGCACAATACAGCAACGCCGGAAAAATTATAGTGATGTTTGTATATGTAGAGTAAGCAAGGCCCTGAGCATCACAATAACTGGAATAAACTTCTTAGGCACTAATACGCGTTTGAAAAATACACAGTATACAGGAAATTATCTACTAAGGCTACTTCACTTAATTTTCCAAGATATGTGTGAATGGTATTTTATTATCTCCTTTTAATAGTGCAAATCAAGTACTTCAAATTATAAAGGAAAATCCTTTGACTAATGCTTACAAAGAGCAATAGAGAGATAATAGAAATACCTATTCCGATAACAGGATTTAGGTAAGCAGGCTTGAGAAAGTTTTCAAGCTCTCTAAAATGGTATTTTTGAATAATAATAATATTTCCATGACATTCATTGGTGTAACTATTGAGAATGCTCTGTGTCTTGATGAAAAAACACGCAGTTTGTGGTGCCCTTCTTTGCAAGGGCCGTTTGTAGAAGTTGCTAGTGCTCCTTAGCCATAAAGTGTATCTTCAAACCTGATGAGCTGGTTGTCGCCCAGCAGCATAAGCAGTCTAGTGTACCTCAAAATAAATACTATGCTGGATTCACAGTTTTACATAAAACAGCATGGAACACGTTGCTGTGGTTAGGATATCAGCACATTCAAATAAACTGCTCATCTTTATATCTTAGTAACAAGAATATTCCTATACCATACCCGCAAGCAGCTGAGTCACAGAAATATTCAGGTGAAGGTTGCCTATGGAAAGAGATGTACGATATAGCAAACACCTTTTTTGAATAGTCTCCTATGTAATATATATACAAATTGATGTTTTATGGTGAGATTTGTTTCCTATAGCATTAGACATTTCTTGTACAAAAGCATACGTATTATATCTATAATTGTCAAAAACAATCAATTTGCAAAAACTTCTTTAATTTGCCATAGAATTTTGTCAAAGGTCAAAATGTATGTTTGATTTACCTTTATATAAAAAATATTTTCTTTGGACCCAAAGAAAACCTATTATTTAATGCATCCCTGGATCTCCAGTTTAACTCAATTAAAAGCTCTTATTTCCCATTATATTCTTAGCTTTTACTTTAATACTGGCTGGTGTTACTAATAAAATGAAGAAACGTTAAAAATAAATAAAAAGCAAAGCTGAAGTAACTACTCTAGCTGATCTCCAATTCAGGGGCAGTCAGACGGGAAACCACAGAATGGTGCAAAGGAAGCTCAGTACTTCTTCCTGGCTGCAGTCCTAGGTCTTTAACAAATCGGGAGGAATAGCAGGTGCAGGATGGGTGTCTTCACCATCTCGTTGTGTTGTGTAAGAGACACCTTGACATGCATTTACACTGTCACATCATCAAAAAAAGTGGCTTCTAGTTGTGGCTACAGCTGACACGAGCACTTGTGTTGCCACCCAGCAAAGCAGAGTAGCCTCCTGGCAAAGCAGAGCGGGCGGCTTGGAGGGCAAGAAAAGGGACAACAGACAACAACCGTCTGGGGATCTCTCCCCTTCCCCCCCAATGAGATCAGTTATGAAATCCGGTTCATTTTTGGCAATGCAAATATTTTTTGAACTAGTGCAGGATGTCAGAAGAGCTGGAAAAAGGAGAATTTCAGAAGGAGTAAGTGAGGATTCTTTTTTTTTTTTTTTTTCCCCAAACCTTGGAGGGCAGGAACCACTAGAGGGCACCTTGATCGTGCTTGAGGGTCATCACCACCTTCCAGCCTGTTGTTTTTCTGGTCAGCTTCACAGTAAGAGGTTTTAGTTTGCGGAATAAGGTGAGCTTTGTGCAGAAAGCCTTGTGGAGCTAGGAGGCTTAAAGGTCCTGATCTGTACTTTATTCCAGAAGTACTGTATAAACCCCTTTTGTTTGCCAATTAATAGAACTGGGCACTAGTAGACACTGGGTTTGGTTGTCGTGTGTTTGCTTGTTTTGTTTTTGTGCTTTGTTTAAACCAAGGAACACAAGCTTTGGAGCCGAATCTTGCAACTGATAAATAATACTGGTGGTAAAATTCTTGAAACTTTATGAACTAACTTAATTGTATTAAATAATGTGATTAAATATATTTTATGTATACATATGTATAACTTGAATGGTGCTTTCACATTTTTGATGCATCTAGAATTAGGAGCTTTTCTTTGAGTACAGCATGCCATGCTTGAAGATTTACCATATGCCACATGGACGAAGGGTGAAGGAAGCAAGTTTCAACACTGAAAATTAGGTTCTCACAGTGAGAGTGGTCAAATACTGGAATGTGGCCTGGAGGGCTGTGGGAATGGCCCTCCTGGAGACTCAGCATGTGGGCAGGATAGGCGCCCAGGCGCTCCCCTGCCCTTCAGCTGGGCCTTTCTGCAGCAGAGCCGTGGGCCCCGTGGCGGCGGGAGGCTGAGCATGAGCAGTAGCTGACAGATTAGTTTGGTTGCTGCAGATTGACGTGCAGCAAAGCTGTGTTGCAAGGCCATAGTACTCAAAGCTGAGCATGGCCCTGCGTTTGTGGACACCACGTACAGTCATGAGGTTGCTGTGAGTGGGTTATTAGGCTATACCTAATCAAAAAGTGTATCAAAAGTTTAATGAGCCTATCAAAAGTTTAATGAGCGTTAGGACTGTTTTGACTTCCTGGTCTCTTCTCATGGTTAAAAAAGATACTTTTGTTAAATATTTTTGAGGTAAGCATTAAGAATTGGTGCTCTATGGGTGATAATATCAAAACCAGTCAGCATTGGCCTGGTTTTGCTCCTTGGTTTAATCACAGTGGCCTAAATCTGGCCATGTTCTTCCAAAATGAAGGCCTGAAAGTTCTTTTTCTGAAGCATAGTCTGCACAGGGGGGTGGTCTTAATGTGACTCCTGTGTAAAGCCCCTACATTGTCCTTTTTGCAGCAGCTGCAGCGCTGCCTACTGCTGGACACAGCTCCAGGATCTCCCACAGGACAGTCCCAAGCCACAAACAGTTTTGGGATGCTAATAAGTGGGTAAGGGGAGAGGTCTCTATCTCCCTTATCTTGTTGAAGATTAGTCCCCCTTATTCTTTTAAGATGTTAAAAATCTGCATAGCAATTATTTTCAAAACGTAAAATTTGACATAGGAAATGGTGTGCATTTCAGGTGGCACTTCTATACTTCTATACACTTATTAACTTGTACTGATTGTCTTGCTAAAAGCCACTTTTTTTTGAAGTCAGAACCAAATGTTGTACTTGAAAGGCAGCAGGAGAGGGAGACTATGGTCTTTGGAGGAACCATATTTCATTAATCCGGTTAGCAGCAGCTGGGTTTGTATATCCTGCAATGATGAATGTATCCTGCAAGCAGAGCTCGGGACTCTCCAGAATTTCTGCCAGCAGGTTTATTTCCCTCATTATGGAGTCTTCATTGGTGATTCCTCTGAAGCTCCTGTAACAACCAACTTCATATCAATTCTAGTTAAAATCCACATTTCTTCCAGGGCCCAGAAGTTCCTCCTCTCAGTTTATTCAGTCATAACTCACAAACAATACTACCTCACTGATTTATCTTGGATAGCACTGAAGATGCTGAGTTAATAAGAAAATGTCTTGTCAGGTACTTTGTTCACAGCCCCATGAAATACTCTGTTTTGAGATGCTGTTGCATCTCGCGTTTGCAGAAGCATTATTTCCTCAAGTGAACTGGTGACTGTTATTTCCTGAATGTCCCAGTTTCGTAAGGCAATCAGCTTTTAGCAGTTACTGAAAATCCTATTACTGCCAGCTTTCAGGATTTGTAACACGTCCAGGTGGAAAGCTGCATTTTTTTTATAGCTGCTACTAGAACAAAACCCAGATGCTCCTTACCTGCTGTACACGATAGTAGAAGGCCACTCTTCGATGACGATGTCGTCGTCGAAGGGATGAGGCGGCTCCTCCTGCAGCGCTGGGGGCAGGTAATACGCCACCGTCACCGCCCGCGCCATCTCCGACTGGGACTCGTTCGTGTGGACTATGGTCACGATGGGAATTGTAATGCCCAGGTACAGGCCTGAGGAGACACGCGGGACTGTTAGGCAATGCCACAGGAGACTTGCGCCAGCTTCTGAGCAAATGGGGAGTAATGGGCCGGCTCTCATTGCTGCGTGGTGTTCACCAGGTTGGTGCAGAAAAGGCCTTTGTGTGTTCCGAGGTGGAAGCAGTGCTTTACTATGTCCTGTAGTGTGCACGGTGTTAAATATATATACCAAAGCTGCATGTGCACATGTGCAGGTCGCTGTGTGCACCTCTGTCTGAAATGCAGTATTTGGGGAGCTCTTCCACGTGCAGGGCAGTTTCCCTTGCTCACTGATTCTGCGCTCCCGAGGGCTGTGCTCCTGAACTGCAGCTCTCTCACTCAGCTGTTTGAGTCACTCTGCTAGACAAGGGGGCTGTCTGGCCTCGCCGGGCAGCTGTGTGAAACGCTGCTACACATGTGCAGTGCTGCAGTAAAGGGTTATGATTTTGACTGGACAAATTGTAGTGGGGATTTGGAGTGAGAACTTTGCTTCTGAACACAGAGCAGAAACGGAGCTGCGCTGTTCAGGGGTCAAAATGATTTTTAAGCTAACAGAATGGGGAGAGTGGGAAAAATACCTGAGGGAGGAAAACAGTTGAGATAGTCAACTTGAAGAAAACATGAAGGCTCACTTGATAACACATAAATATCTCTACAGAACAAGGTCCTGCAAAGTGTTGCAGTACCCCTTAATCCCCTGGAGAATGTCAGAAACAAGAACTGATTTAAAACAGGTCACTTTTGATGCAGGCACAACCAAGAATATGGTGGATATTCTTTAAGTATTTCACTTAAATGGATTGTCCTTTTAGAAAATGTGCTAATCACGTGAGTTTTTGGAGTCCATTCAAACATGCACAAATTGAGTGTTATGAGCTAGAAATCAGGGAGGCAAGTGGTACAATCTCTTCTAGCATTAAACTCTGAACCAGCGCTTAGATCAGGCTCCTTAAATGCTATTGTAAAGATTAAATTGCTAAACTTTTACAGGAAAAAAAAAGACCATTGCTTATTGCTCACATTGCTTGTATTGTTTACCAAAGTAGCCTGTTTTTGTTCCCAAGCACTTGCTGTAGTCAGAAAGCCTTTGGAAATCAGTTTCGATCACTTGCTCTTCTAATGCATATGCAGAAAGAGACTCACTTTGTTTTAAATTCAAGTGCAAAGGTTATTGCAGGAAATGGTTAATGTGGGGAGGGTGGTATTTTTGGAAAAAGTTAATAAAAATATCCTTGTAATTAAGAGCAGCAGGTGAATAAATAAGATCACATTTTAATTACAGTGTAGAATCATAGTAGCCAGTTACCTGAGGAGTTCTGCTCACAAATGTACCTCATCAGCTTCATGAATCCCAGACATATGCTCTGCTCGTACTGTTTTTCTTTCATTTTTATACAAGCCCACTTGGCTTTCCCATACTGACGTTTTTCATAAAGCAGGTCTCCAAGCTGCAAGCACAGGAAGATAATTTTATATTTTAAGATAATCACTTTAAAAAACAACTTCACACAGGATTTCAGTGCTTTGCTCATAGCATACAGAAATCAGCTTGTCTGAATGCAGAGGATGGCAAGCAAGAGGAAGGGTTTTAAGCTTGTGTCAGCTATAAGTTATGTGCATTGTTTACTACTTAGTTCACAGTATAGTGAGTTTTACAAGCACTTTATTTCAAGGTCCAAATTGGTGTGTAATATGTAGATATACAAAAACAATGCAAGATTTGTGTGCATACGTTTTACTTGACTAGAGAACAACTGCATCTTTTTTCAGTTTTCAGTGAAATGATCTTGAATGTGTTAGTCGTCCTTGTGTAAATCAAGAAAGGATATGCTGCCAACCTTAGGCAAAAATCCTATTCAGCAGACTCTGTGTGTGGTTTTCTTTAGAAAAATAAGGAACTGTTGGCTTTTACTGCTGCAGTATTAAATAATTATTTAAAAATAACACTGCAAAACTTCATTTTTTATCATTTTTGTTACTACTGAGAAAATACTTCCAAGCAGTTCCTATCTTTATCTTCATTATTCTCCATCTTGTTATAGCAAAATTGAGTTGAGTCCCAAACTTTTGTGTAAAAGATGCAACTGAAATAGAGGTACTGACAAAATTGCATTATTGATTACTTGGTGTGACAGGAAACCTTCCTACCTGGTTAGTAAAGATTTTCTGGGTTTGTCCCTTACGTAAGGTTGAATGCTCGGCAGCGCACTCTGAGCTACAGTTTGTAGGACATCAATTCCAGGTTTGTATGGGAGGATATGATGCCTTTGAAAAGTGCACTTCATTTAATGATGATCCACGAAACAAATGGACAAACTTACTTTTAAACTGAGGTGTTAATCTCTTCTGTTTATTCTTTACTGAATGTTAATTAACATGACTGTAATGAAATAACTGTATTGATTTTAGTGATGAAAATGAGTATTTTATGTGGAATGTTAAAATGTGAGTTTAATTTGTTAAATTAATTAGAAAATTATCAGAAATACTGGAATTCCTGCCCAACTTCTGTCTTTCCTGCCACTTCTGCCTATCCAGCTGTAAGCCTAAAGATCACAACTGGATAAAAGTAATTTCATAAAGGAGGGTGCTTTGAGAGCTGGGTGTGGGTGCTGGCAGTGCCGCAAGGTGCCGGGGAGCAGAGCCGATACCTTCTCTTTGCGCTGGATCACCGTGAAGGGGATGCTCTGTCTCTCCTGGGGGCTGTTGTTCCTCGTCAGCTGCTGAATGGGCTCGGCCATGTCTGCAATGAAATCACACATGTTCAGTTTAAGTGAAACGAGCAGTAGGAATGAAATGTGTTTCACTTTCTCGGTTACATCTTGGGGAATTTTGTATTTAGAGCAACTTTAGTTTGTTTTCACTATTAATAGGAATAGCTAAATGCCGTGCTTGCAATGTTGAATAGAGCAGGTTTTGTCCTTTCCTCATATTGCAGCTGCAGAAGCGTTTACTGAAGGCTTTGCTGCTGCTGGGTGTTCCTCTCGAGGTGACAACTACAGCATGCAGAATTTCGCTTCTGAGCCGGGGTGGTGCGGCCGTGCTGCCCAACCTCCGGCCAGGGCACTTCTGAACCTTAGTTTTCATATTCATTATCTTAATCTTAAAGTGGTTTAAAAAAAGAAGTTAGAGCAGATTAACTGTGCTACTACTGCCGCTTCTCTTTGTTGTAAAATAGTTTGTGTGTGTGCCGTGTCTCATTAGATATAAAGTATATTAGGAGAAAGATTTTATTTCAATTTGGATGAGGTTGAAGACTCTTAAGTTTTTGGTTTACATAATGATGAATATCAAGATTATGGCAAAATGGAGAAGTAAATTACAAACACAGTAGTAGTGAGGAGTATTTATAAACTCTGATAAGGGCTTCAACCTCTTTGCACAGTGTTTGAAACCTGTCAATTTGTCACACTGCTTCACGGTAGAGATCAAACACGTGCCTGAAAAGGAGCGTGCACTTGATTGAAATGAGATCCCTGCTCTTAGGCACTGCAAGTGCCTCACTGCCTTAAGTGGGAGAAAAGCAGCATGGTGTGGGGAAGGGAACGTTACCCAGGGCTCGGAGAGGAGAGTTGAGATGCAGAAGAGTTGATTTAGCCTAGTGAATCTGTGCATGAGCTGGGAATGAGGCTCCCAGCTCCTGCAATCCAGTGCAAGGGTTTGAGCTCTAAGACTGTTTGGAGTAGTAAGGGTTTATTAATAGAGGGGAGAGTGCTGTACTGTACTTTTAAGTATTTGTTAATAGAATAAATTCATGAAATAAATTTAAACAGTAATAAGTGATATTTAAGGTTAATTTCCTTAGAGTCTGAGTAAAAATAGAAATAAATCAGGTATCCAACACTGAATTTTCAGCAGAGTACTAAGAAGTTAGGAAATGTTAATACTCTAGACATTTTAACTCTCTTTTATTGGTAAATATGGTCACGTCTCTTCCATGCTAAGCTAGAGGATATGGGGCTGTGATTAACAAGTGTCTGTCAGGAGTTTTATCTTTCAGTTCTTGGGTCTATGCCTGCCTTAGTGCATGTCAAAACCCATCTTTGACTACAAAATTAGTTTTCTTACAAGCTTATTTTAAATTATATTTCCGTATTGAGTGCTTGCTCTGTTAGCCCTCACCGAATGTTGCAAGGAACATCATACAGTGGTAGGATTACCTCCCAGCTGGTACCTCCCTAGGGTACCTCCCAGCCCTGGGAACAGCCAAACTTCAAGGTATTTAGCTTTTCATTGCCGGCTCGTTCTGAGAGCCCAGCTATAAGTGGTCCCGGGCAGCTCCAAGCTGAGCTTCAGCTGTTGGGGACAGTTTACAACTAGAGTGCATGTGTTAAACCAGACACCTGGCAGCAGGAGGAGGCAGCATCACCCCTAACGGGAGCAGAGTGTCCGGAACGCCCTCACGTTACTGGGGCGAAGGGGGCAGTGCGGCGTGGCCATTGGGAATCGCTGTCCTGTCAGAGGTACTGCAACATCCAGGGCTGGCTGCTCTGGGCTGTTGATCCGTGAGCAAAAGCTCACGGATGGGATGGGATGGGAAGAGGATGGGATGTTCTCTTTCCGCTCTATCAGTGTTAGTCACAGATCAAAGCAGGACAGCAGAGGCATCTCAATATTCATTGCTGCAAGCCCAGGAACTTGCGTAGCCAAAGGCCTTGGGGAAGTTGCAGTGTGAGGCTGGCCAGGACTTTGAGAGAAAAGTAGTTTCCTTGTCAAGGAAGCGGGGCTCGGGCCACACTCCTCATATGGGTGTCGCGCTTCAGTCTGAAGCGTCCAGAACAAGAAAGACACCTGCGTATAACGTGTGTTCTGCTTCGTTGCATCATTCAGTCCTAACGCTTCTCTCATACCTTTCTTAACTTGCACAATAGTTAGGGTTATACCACCCCAAACAAGCGAGTTGCTTGTGTTACCTGTCCTCTCAGTCAAAGTTTTTAACCTTAAACACTGCTGTGAAAAAGCAAGAAATAAGCTGATAACGGGGTGCAGCGGTGTAGCTCATGGAGGCTGTGTTTAGCTGAACTTCTACGTTATAATTGCAGCTGGTTCTATGGATGGGGTTAGGAAAGCGGCGCAGCGTGCCCGATCAGGGTTAGGAAAGCGGCGCAGCGTGTCCAATAGGGGTTAGGAAAGCAGTACAGTGTGCCCAACAGGGGTTGGGAAAGCAGCGTAGTGTGCCCGAGGGGCTGCAGGGGAAGGCGCATGTACGAGGCTGGCGCAGGCAGCGAGACCGGGCTGCGTGTGGACACGTGCTGAGCCCACTGCCTAGCCACCAAGGGAGGCCCCAAAAACTTCATCATTCCTATCAGCCCTTAGAGTAAAGGCTAGCTGCTTGTGCAGCCACCTCTGTGGGGCAGGTGTTTGGGCTGAGGGCAAATACGGGCACTTCAGGATGCCACCTTCCCTCTGGAGCCGGGACACCTGCTCCCAGAGCACCCTGCTCTGTGCCCTGAGCATCCCGGACACCTTTATGCTTCAGCGAGTGCCTGATTTTGGTTTCTGAGCTTGCATTGAAATTAGAGAAATTAACTGCTTCTAGTGGTAGTGGATAAAATGAAATGGATTTTTCATGCAAGAAAGATTCTACTGTTATATCACACCTTTGTTGAAGCTTGGCATAGTCCTGAAGTCACTCTATAGGGTTAAGATGCTCTTAACAGTGATAAATTGATAGGTCAGAAGATAATTGATCAGTTGGTGTCAAAATCTCATGAATCTTGTGGTTTTTTTAGAAGGCTTATAATGTTCCTGTCATCCTCAGAAAGCATTTACAAAGGCAAAGCAAATCTTTTTGAAAGGTGCTGTCACCACAGCACAAGCGGCGCCAAAGCCTGTGGGAGTTGAACTGTTCCTAAGTATCATCTGGTACCTGGTTCCAGGAAATGGTCCAAGAAATAAAGGACAGTTGGACCTTATGCTTGGCAACACAAAGTAACCATTGCTGCCTGTAATAATCTCGCTGTGAAGAAGAGAGAGGAGCTCCTAGAAGCACCCATGGCCTGCGCTCTTCCTTCCTTCCTCTCTGTACTAAGGACCCCAGTAGTGCAAGTGTCCTGCTGCACTCGCTGGTTCTGGTCTGTTTTCTGAGGCCACTACAAGACTCGGAACTGTTTTATTTCCCACCTATAAACCTGTCTCTTCCTGCTGTTCTGATTATGGTCTCCGTTCTAGCCTCCCTCTTAGTTCAGGCTGCAGAAGTAGTAAAAGACTCGCCCAGGATAATCAGCAACACCGCTTGGGGTACATGTTTTTTTTGATGAAGTATTTGCTTGACACTACAAAGACATAGTAACTAAAAAGCATTACATAGTAACTGAATTGTGACCAAATATTACTTAGGTCAGGTGTGTGGAGAAAGCAAGTCAATTATACCTTAGAGAAGCGGAACTTTGCAATCTCTGTTAGTGTACTGGATTTTTTTTGCAGGTGGAATCTCGTAGACCTTGTAGACATGAAGCTGCTCCTAGGGGCGAGCTGGGACCCTGTGCTGGGGGTGTCCTGCCCTCCTCCCTTCTCTGCAGCTACTGAGCTGCTGGGCTTTAGTGCACTGCTGTGCAACTGCTGGGTTGCCTTAACACCAGGGATTGTGTCTGCTGTGCTCAGACACCTGCAACAGGGACTGCCAGGACCTGTCCAACTCTGTTCACGCACAATTTCTATGTTTTTTTTTTAAAGGGTAATTGCTAATTAAGTTCCTTTGTTAAGAACATTAGAAAGATGATGCTTCAGGTGTGACTTGAAAAGAAGGGGGAAAATAAGATTGTGCACTGTAGGGATCTAGAAAGAGGCTTTAAATACCTGGATGTTTACTTTTAGTAGTGTCTAATGCTGCCTAGTAGTGTCTAATGCCGCCTAAGATCTTGCTGAAGGCTTTGAGACCTCAGATAGGCCAAGGGAGTGGGATGGGGAGGAAGGATCTTTCTTTCCCATTTCTGTCCCTCCTCAAAGGTGGTTTAGCCCAACAGAGAGCTTTAGCTCTGAAGTTTAGCTTTAGCACAGATGCTAAAAATCTCTGTTGGGGTTCTCATGCAAGCAAGTTAAGCTTTCTGAATCAAGTGCTAAGATTTTGGGGGCAGGGAAAAGGTGAGTTTGCAACTACTCTTTGCTTGTTAGGAGGAGTTTGGACTTATTGCAAGAAACAGGAAGACTCTGTGTAGGCATTGCAAACGAAGGGCTCCTTGCTGGTGCAGGGCCAGAGGCTCAGGGTTGGCACCGCAGCGCTGCACTCTGTTTCAGGCAACTGCCATGTGCCCTTGGGGCAGGGAGCCTTGGGCTGCTGCGGAGCGGGGTCAGGCTGGAGGGGGGTCACTGAGTATCAGACCTGCCCCCCTCCCCGGCAGTTCTGGGGCACAGAGAGGCGCTGCCCTGCTCTGCCGCAGCTCCTCGGAACCGCGCTGGGGGTGACCTGCCAGTCCGGCCAGGGGGGTGACCTGCTGGCCCGGCTGGGGGTCTGAGCCCGGGGAGTGACCTGCTGGCCACCTGGATCAGCCGGGGGGGGGGGGTTGGGGGGTGACCTGCTGGCCCGAAGGGGGTGGCACTGGGGACGGGCAGGGACAGAACAAGGGCCCGAAGGGGGTCGGTCTCTTACCGCGGGGCACGTCCACCTGGTGCCCCCGGCCCACGCTCTGCCAGTAGCTGAGCAGCCGCTCCTGCTCCTCGTCCTCCATGCGCTCGGCCTCCTCCTCGAGGCTGCTGCCGTTGCTGTGGTACGCGGAGTCGGGGCTCTCCTCGGCCATGCCGTCCAGGTCCTCGAGCGTGATCATCGCGGGCGCCGCGGCGGGCTCCGCGCCGCCCATGCGGCAGCCGCCCGTCTCCATGGCCGGCCGGAGCGGCGAGC
>VZSG01000494.1:213587-269076 GCA_013398315.1 Nothoprocta pentlandii | reverse complement strand
TCCCTCACTGGCTGCCCGGATTGTGGCTCAGCAGAAAGGAGGTGCTCGATGTGCCGTTCTCGGGCAGAACGAGGAAGCTGCTGGGGCTTGGAATCCTCAGCAAAAAAAATCTGGTTTGGAGACCACAGTCTAGAGAGCAGCTCTTCGCTTCCTGTGCAGGGATACTAAATATCTCGCCTCCTTTTTCTGCTCATGATCTCTTTCTCAGTGTCTGTTGCCTGCCACCAGGTAACAGCAGCTCGTGGGGTGACAGGGAAGTGCTCCCTGCTTTAGAAAAGAGAGCGCCCCAGTCCTGGCTGAAATGCTGCTGTTCCCAGGAAGTGCCTGTTCCTGCTCCTGGTCAGGATGGCAAGCGCAAGAGCGTTGCTTCTCTGAGAACTTGGAAACACAGGCACTGCTACCCACAGGAATGACCTGAGAGCAGACCTCCTATCTTACTGACTGAATATAGCTTATTATTATTGTTACTACTAATTTTGTTTTGTTTGGAAAAAAAAAGTGGAGCTTTTCTTCTACTTCATTAGCTGAAGTAATTGAGTCGGATGGTTCTGCATAAAGGCCACCCGACCTCTTGTCTGAGGACAGTGTCAACATCGCAGGCTGCTGGATCTGAATGTCCACAGGGAAGGCAAATCCTTGACAAATGCTTGGAAATGATGCTGCCTTATGTGCCAATTTCATGGTCAACTACCTGGTGTGTAAAATCACAAGATTCACTGAAACGTGCAGAAGTGGACTACATTTTGGGGCAGTTGCTGTTCTTTACATCTTTTTAAAGCATCGTCCTCACGGCATCTTGAAGATGCTGTTAAACTCTGTTAGGGGGCAGCTATGTTGCTCTGGGTTGATGTCTTGAATTAAGTCACAACGTGCATCAGTCTAAATCACACGTAATAACTGAAGTTAGGGAGTTTACACTGCCCTTGTTAGTGTGGTCAGAGGCTTTGTATGCAATCCCCGAAGCTGTGTTACCAGCACCATGTGAGGGAACCTGGTGTCTTGCAGGAGGCCGTTCCTCTTGTTCCGCACGAGGGTCGCAGGCAGGCTCCCCCTGCCCACCTGCATTGCTGACTCTGGTGCCCACTCTTTTATCCTCTAGGGAGCGTTGGAATAAAAAGGTGCCAAGGTTGAACCGTTTCTCTTTGGAGGGTTGCTGAACATGCTTGCTGGAGGTGAGGAAAGCAGCAAGTTTGTCTGTAATCACAGCCTAATTTGCCAGCAGGTGAGAAGTGCCCCATAATCCTTAAAACCTTAAGATGATGCTGGATTGACCCGTCAGAACAGATGACTTCTTTGTGTTGTGCTTGGTTTTGTGTTGTTGTATGCTTAAATTAAACAAAAAGAGCTAACCTTGATATAGTACAGAAGTTGTATTATGGTCTGTGTGTAGGCACTGCTATTAACTTGGACTGATAGAGTAGTTGGGTGTTACTAATTACAAACGAAAATGCTGGGGTTTTTTTTTGTTTTATCACTATTTGTAACACGAAGTAAAAACACTTCTAGCCAAATTAATTAAAAAGTGAAAACTGTGGAACGTTGTTCTAACTTTTAAGTGAAAAATGCTATAGCAAGAAAAAAACAAAATGTTGAAAAGGATGAAATGTTGTGGGTTTTGGTCAACAACCTTGGCTTCCAGGGAAGAACAGGGGGTTTTAAATGTGTGTGATAGGTTTTTGGAGCGTACAGAGACTGAATGAGTTAATGTGATCCTCACAGTGAAACTGGCAGAGGAGCTGGGATCTCTGCTCAGTTGATCACTGTTAGTTTGGAAGAAAGAGGAAGAAAGTTTTAAAAATAACAGTAGCAACAAAAAGCACAAAACTGCATCCTTCTGTGTCTCTCTTGCTGTTTTTTCCTTTTTGGAAAGGTAAGTGTGAGGTCAGAGCTTACATAACATAGCACTGTTCTCTCTCATACTTGCACATCTTCTGACTCAATTCTGAGATTATACAAGGAGAATAACCAAAATTGATCACTATTGGTAGCTCTTGTCATGTTTTCTCAGTGGTCTTCTCTGTCATAAACCAACTTGCTTCGTGTCCGAAGGCTCGTCTTTCCTTCTCGTGGCTGAAGAAGCTTGATGAAACACGCGGCCGACCCGCGCGCGCTCTGGACCGCGAGCCTGGGGAGCGGCGCAAGGCGCCCCGGAGCTGCTCCCCCTTGAACTGCGGTGCCCGGGGTTTCCACGCGCTCCATCAGCCCTGTTGTTCCCAACAGAGTCTCTTGGGCTTGTGCTCAGGAGCCTTAGGCTGCCGCAGCTGCTGGGCAGCCCCCTTGCAAAGCCCGAACCTTGCTAGTTTTGTTCCTAAAGGAAGCAATGAATGTTGTAGCCGTTCTTGCTCTGCTCTGCGCCCCGTTGCTTTCGTGTCCTCTACAGCTCCTCGTTCAACCGGGAGCCGGCCTGCGCGGGGTGGCCGTGGCGCCATGGGGCCGGCCTGGCCTGGCCTGGCCTGGGGGCTCTTGGGCACCCGCTGAAATGGGGCGCCCCGCATTGCAGCTGCCAGGGCACTGGCTGAAATGGGGCGCCCCGCATTGCAGCTGCCAGGGCTGCGGAGAGGCCCCCAGCCCCGGGGCTTCTTGGGGCTATGTGGGAAGATGGGGCCCTACAAACCGGGTTATTTACATGCAGGCGAGCAAGTTGTTGTTTTCTTTGCTGCTTTTCTTCTTCTTTTTTTTTTTTTTCTCTTTGTTTTTCTTTGGCAAAGAAAGATGGCGAATCTGCAGTAAAGTAAGGAGGGCAGATCTTTTGTTTCCAGCTGGTCTCCAGGGAGTAGATTTCAAGCCTTCATTTTTCATCTGTGCTAAGAGCAAACAAAGCCTGTCAGTGCGCAGTAAACAGCTCTTGGCCCTGTTGTTTCTGGATATGCCCCACGCTGCTGTTCCCAGCTGGTGCTGGGGGCTGAGCTGCGGGTTTTGGGGTAGTCTCGAGTACAAGCTGCAGAAAGGCAGCGTGAAGTGGCAGACACTTCGTCCAGCCTCTGGGGTCCTGGCAGGTGTAGTGTAGTGTGGGGTAGCTGTACACGTCCCCTTTGTACACTGGGAGTGCATAGGTCAGCTTTGCCAGCTCATTCTAGGGAGTTTTTTTTTTTTTTTTTTTAAAGCCATTAGTGCTAGCAAGAAATTCATATAAATGAATGCTACAGTTCTGTTTTTAAATGAGTAATATAACACTTAAATATTCTAGAAAGATCGAAGAGACTTTCCAGAAGTATTATCTTTTTAATTAAAATAAAGGTATGGAAACAAGAGAAATGCAATCACTCTGAGTAGTGCTTGTTTCTCTGCCTCCTCTAAGTAGGTTATGTTTACTGTTCCTGATTAGTTTTGAAGCTACAGGTGCCTGGAACCCGCTGTCTTTCATAATAGTCTTCCTGGGTTTGTTTTGTGGAAGATGATTAAATCAGACAGGGGTTGTACATTGAGCACACAGTGGCAATATAATTTTCTTAAATGTAACAAACCAGGTCAAGAGATAAAACATAAAAATAGGTGTAATGGAAAATTTTAGGAAAGAGCTATGCAAGCAGTGTGAGGCATAGCACACCCGTGCCGTGGTATCGTGCTCATGTGGGCATTACTTCTTAATGCAAAAACTCATTCCTTTTTTAGGAAACAATTTTGAACTCAGAGACTGATTCTTTTTCTATAGTTTAAGCTTGATTTGTGGTAGCTTAAGTATCCTCATTGCTGAACTGCTGGAGGAGAGGGCAAAATGCAATTTTAATGGTATCCCTTTAAAGAAAGAACACTAAGTTTTTACACTGACAGCCAGATTTAAAAGAAACAGAACGAGCTGCTTGTAAAAGACAAAATTTTGAGTGTTAAACCTTCAAGCTGTTTTCTTAGCAAATGTTTTTGACTGCGTTTTCAAATAAGCCCTGGATTTTCCCCTTCCTCTGGCACCTCTTGGCAACGGTGTGGGCTCCAGTGGGCGCTGGCCGGGCGGAGGAGCCGGACGTGGCGTGGGCCCCGTGGGTGCCCTGGGGAGCACAGCGTGAACGTGCTGTGTGTGCAGGGAGCACCTGCAGGGTGTGGGTCTGTGCTTGGCCCGGGCTCTCGGTGCCCGCAGGCTCTGGGGTGCCAGCCCTCGTGCCCTCTTTCCCGCGCCACGTCGGAGCGGTGCTGAGCACTCAACCGGAGCAGCCCGCGGTGCAGTGGACTGCAGGGGTTCCGCTTATCCCCACTGCGCCCAGCCAGCCCCTCTGCTCTCATCTGCCTGGCTTGGTGACTCCAGCTTGTTTATAAGGGATCTGTGTACACAGAGCCTGCGGCATCTGTGGAAATTTCCCAGGGCCTCCTTTTCCCAGTTGAGCTGCTGCCCTCACGATTTCCCGATTCCAAAGCTCTCCGCAGTGTTGATGCCTTCAGGATTAATAGAGCTGCAGCTGTGGTTATTCCCACCCGCCTCCGCAGGGCTTCCCACTTGGTGCCAGGCGGGCACTGTACCCAGAGCAGGACGCTAAAGCAGGACTAGATTTAGGAGGCACGAAACCAGAGAGACCAAACTACTGGTGCAGTGCGGGGCACAAACAGGCAGTGGTTGTTGAAAACCTCAGTGCATCTGAACAGACTCCAGTAACCCAGAGTACTCTGAAAGTGTGGAGAGGATAAATAGAGTATTGTTACTTAGTGCTAGAACATACACTGTATTTTAAATTGGTTTTCTTTTCCTGCTGGGGGGTTTTGTCTGCAGAAGCTAAAGTTTTGCTCCGAGTCCCAAAGCCAGACTTGCTCTTATTGTTTTGGTTGGTCTCGTTTTTCAGTCAGCTGAAAGAAGAGCAAAAAAAAGGAAGAGCCATTCAGGGCATTGTTGTGCTGTTGCCTTCCTTCCTCCTGACACTGCTTCAGCCAACCCGGCCTTACAAGGCTTAGGAAACACAGGAAATACTGCATGTGACTAGGTATCAAGCACCACATCCCCTGAGACTAAGTCCAGGCCGTCCTGGGAGGAGCGTGTTGTGGTGCTCCAGCACATCAGCGTGCGTTGGGGACTGCTAGCCAAGTGGGCCACCAGATTTAGTCCTGTTTGCAGTGCAAATCTGATTAGTCCAATTACTGCAGAGTTAGCGCTCAGGCAAAACTAAGTCCTGAAAAAAATCCTGCCCACCTAAGGCCGGGGAACAAAGAGGAAAAACAGGATTAGGGTGAATTAGTGCAGGTCACTTCTCTTGCTCCGCTCATGTGGAGAGCAGCTACATGTGACGTGTCCAATCGAATGGCATTTCTGGCGCTGGAACTATTATCAAGAGTAAAGATAAGGACATTCCGCCCTTTTGAGGAATTTTAGCCTTGCCTTCACATCTCATGTATGCTTTTCTGTTTTGTTTGCAGGTGCTAGAAACATTTGCTGGCCGCCTGATTAAAATAGGAGTTTTAGCAAGGCGGGAGATTCCCAGCCTTACCAAGTATCAGATAATTCTAGCAAGGGATCAATTTAGAAAGAACCCTTCTTCACAAAATGCGGTAAATATAATTAATTTTCGTGTTTTTAGCATATCAATTAGTCATATTTTGTAGTTTTGAATGTTTTTGATAGGTTTTAACTTACATTTCTATTATAATATTCTCTTTGTAGCTTATGAATAACATGCACTTACTTGTTCCAGATTTCTTGAGACTAATATAGGAAAGTTTAGGGAAAAAGCAAAAAACCTTCATTTGCAAGCTGAAATTACACTAAGAACTTGCATTGCACATTCTAACTATGCAAACTACACCTTGACCTCAAAGTGATATTGCTACCCCTATTTTTCTGTAAATTGCCATAGAGGAGTCAAACTTGAGTTTGAACTGCCATGGAGCCAAAAACTTAGAATATTGCCTTAAAAAAAAGCAACCAACCAAACAAAAAATCCCCAGTATACCTTAAAAACGATATTAGGAAATAGTTCACAGGAGGAAAGACAACGAGCCTCACTTAAGCTTTGTGGCCTAGATAGACATGACCGGAATCTCTAGTTTTGTCAAATACTGATGGATGGTTCAGCTGTCAGATTTTGGCTTTCATTGGAAGTTTATTTCACTGGAAAGTAATGAGCTAACCTTGGAAGCTAATACAACTATTTTGGAAAAAAATTGAAAAAGAGGAGAAAACTGCCATGACTGTTCCTTAGGGATTCCCTAACCCCTTTCCTGTAGTTTTTGATAGACAAAACACTGTGCATTTTTTTTTCCTTTGGTTCCGTTTTCAGATGATAATCTAATTTTGTCATAAGAGTTATAGTATGATTCCTGCTTATTGACTTTTTTAATCTGATGTGTCATTTCTGTGTTCACAGGGAATACTACAAGGCACAATTGAAGGAGATTTTGCACTTTGTATTAGTTTATATCATGGTTATGAGCTGCTGCTGCAAATGGGATTACGATCATTATTTATCTACCTTTGTGGAATTATGGACGGATCAAAAGGTGAAAAGTCTTCAGAAGCATCCCTCATTTTTGACCCATTTGACCCATTAATTTAACTCATATGTATAAATACTGTTGATCAAATATTTAATTTAATGAATAGGTTGCAAATATAACTGTTTTTTTAATTCTCCTTCATCCCCCTTAGAAATATGTCATTCAGTGTTGAAAATAGTTATATAGGATGGGAGCAGTTTTGAAAATGGGGAAGACAAATATAATTTGGAGTAAGTGACAGTAGTATCTCAGGAGAGAAAATTAAACAAATTACCAAATTAAATTAAATCAAGAAAGGATGTGGCCTCTTAAAGCAATTCCTTTCTTGATGTTCTTAGTAAAAAATAGTTACAGCTTTCTTAGCAAAAAAATAGTTACAGTTTTCTTAGCAAAAAATAATTGCAGTTTTAAGTATCTTTGCCAAAAGACTTTTTAAATACAAATTTAGAGCTGTCACTCTAGAATTTTTATACTGACCTTGCCACATCTTCCCTGCTTACTACTGAAGCATATAGAACTCCTCTCCTTTTTTTTATAGTGTAAGCAAGGATAAGGCGTTATGCTTGCTTGGAACAGGCGTTTCCCTTCCTCATGTGAGACTTCTGTTTTTCTAAGGCTTCTGTATGTATTTGCACACTTTCCCGTGGGGAAGGCTATAAAAGGAGCGTTAAGGTTAGGGTGGGCAGGGTGCTGAGCTGCCCGCTCACTGTGCACCAACACGGGCTGCTCTGCTGCCCCTTCCCGAGCCCGAGTTCGACTGCGCTCCCGCCTCCACTCCGGAGAGCTGCCTGCCCGCAGGAGCCCTGCTCTCTGCTTCCCTAAGCCCGGCTCTGACACCGTGCTCTAGCTCAAAGAGCACTGAGATCCCACAGCGTTTAAGGTTAAAACCCCCAAATATCTATGTCCTAGCAAGCTGGTGAAAAACAGAAAAGGTTTCTTGTCTGAGGGTAGGTAGCCCTTGTTCAGTTTATCAGGTTGCACAAATCCAGTATGTAGGAGTCATCATCCTGAGTTCTGAAGTGAATGAGGAAATTCTGCGGTGACTGCAGTATGTGTCTGTGTCCCCTTTGAGATCGGAGATGCTTGTTGGCCCAAAGCTCTTGCACAGTTGACAAGTATGTTTTATTTGAAGGGATTGAATTTGGGATATATTAAGTTCCCCAGCCCATCTGTTGCCCTGTGGAGTGTTGAGTGGTTTGCATGAAGAAGTTTGCCACTTGATCTAATTGCAACTGCTTGATTCTGCTTTATGCCATAATATTGCACAAGTGATGAGCCTCCAGCTTGACACTGAATTTCTTGGTTAAGCTCCCAGCACAGTTTAGTGCTAAAATTGAAATGCTATGAAGAAGGCAAACAAGAAGCAACGCCAGTTAAATACTGATCGTGCCCAAGTGCTTGAATGTGTCTGAACTGCGGGGTAGGGGCAGCGGTGCTGTGTCTGCGGGACTGCTCGCTGTGGGATGTGTGACACGTGCGTCACAGGGAGCGCTTCTGATTCCTGCTGAATCTCACAGGCACACAGAATTCCTGGTCGCTGCAGCCCTGCACTCCGGATGGCAGTGAAGTGCCAAGTACATGTCCCAGCCTCATGAGAAAGCATGAGGGTTAGAGGGAGTGTTTAGAGCTGGTTTACAGCCCTGCCTGCCTGGGTTTGCATGCAGTAGCAAGATGGTTATTGAAGCCTTGGCTTTCCTCTTGCCATTGTGGTCGGCCTCGTGATTCTCCGAGCGCGTCCGTCCCAGCTCGGTGGGCGTCCAGGGCGCCTGCAGCCACCCTCCTGCCGCGGCTCCAGTGTCCCCGCTGCGTCCTGGGAGGGGGTACGGGCTGGGAGGCTTCACTGTGCCTACGTGCCTGTGGCCCAAGGAAGTAATGCTGTTCCCTTTGCCAGGAGAGGACACTTCTTGGGGGTCACCTTTAGTCACCATCACCTTTGGTGAGCATAATTTTGTGCTGCTGTTGGCAGACTCTTCCTCCTGCTTCCAGCCATTCATTTCTTTTACCTCCCTTTATTGGTACCGATGTTTGTGCAGGCCCTGTGTTAACTCCACCAAGAGTTGTTCCACCTGAAAATTAGATTGTCTCATTCTTACTCTCTTGAGTGCCAAATTGTAGAAGGTCTCATTTTTTTGTTAAGCAGAAGCCATCTAACTTTAATATTTTTGTAGAGAATGTTTCATACTTCTGGTCATCATTATTGTTTCTCTCTGTACCTGTTCTAGCTCTGTTGAGTCATTTTCTCCAAACGTTGCAAGTCTTCTGCAACTCTTTGCAGTCACTCCAGATCTCTCAGCTTGCCGCTGCCAGCTTGATGGGTGCCAGTGGCCTTGGCCACGCTTCTGATGACACAAATTTCCATCTACTTTCTTTTCCTGCTCTCTTTTGGTCTCCAAATGGGCCACTTTCCTGTGTCAGTGTGTGCTGCTGTGTGGAAGCTACTGCAGCCACAGCTGAGCTCTGTTAAAGTGCCAGGGCCTTGTCCTGCAGCTAAAGCAAGAATATGCAGTACCCGCTGTATATTATACACTGTGTGTTGTCTATGTATGTAATAACGTGTGTATTATAATCGGGTATAATATATATTAAAGATAATGTATAATATACAACATATAGATGCATATGCTAGTAACCTGTGTGATTATACCTTCGGTATTTTGCAGTTTATTAGTCTTACACATGCACATTTTGCCATTTCTGAGCACATTGTGCTGCTCTTGGCCCTAGGCACTGAAGAGCCTTTCATGTATTTCATAGTTTCTCACATTCCCTAAGTTCCTATCCGCTGTTGATAGGTCACTGATGGAAAGAATCATTTCCTCTGTACAGGTTTTGGTGTTCCTTGTTCCACTAGGACAAAATTCTTCTCAGCATTGTCATAAAAGAATTCAAGAAACATTCTTTTTAAGCAATGGGCTGCCTTTTCTTTGGGTACTTGGAAGCATTTTTGGTAGTTGTAGAGGTTTTTGATGTAAAGCAGCTGACATAAAATTCCTCAGTTTCTCAATAGAACCAAGGTTGCTTTTCCATAGATATAATTTTCATGTTTACATTCTATAATGTCATCTTTCCTGAAAAATATATTGATATGAAAAAATATCAAATGAATATTAACAATATTTGTTTTTTAAAGCTGACATGTAAATTTTAGCTCTCAAAAAGAGCTGATTACTTCAGGGAAACCTCTCTTTTGCATAGTAAAAATTAGCTACACTCTGGAGGTTGAATACTAAGATATGGAAACTTTTTACAAAGGATTAACTCGTACAAGAAACGAACTTGGTCGCAACGAGGACTTCATGAAGCTGTATGAGCAGCTCAGAGCCATGTTTTCAGACGCATCTCTGACCTCAGCGAACGGGAGTCTGCACAAGGACAGACCAGGTCAGTGCTTCCCCTTCAAAGACTCCCTGTTTACTTTCTGCTGCTTCTTCCCCGATTCCATCTCTGTTAGAGTAGAGTCGGTGTTGAATGAAACAGGAGATACTTCTCCAGGGTCTGTGGATGCACCCGCACATTCGTAGTGAAACTTGGCTCATGTTCTTCATTCAAGATTAAGTTTTCATTAGACTCCTTTTTCTTTTTATCCTCTTCTAGTCATTCTAGAGACCTTCAAATGAGCTTTGCTTACTGGAAGCTTTTAATTTGAATTAAAATATAGAGATAAAATATTCTTTAATTCTTAAATATAATTAGACTGACAATGTATCTTTACAATGTGATCATAGCAAAATAATGATATATTTTTTACATTTTTTTCTGTAAGTAATTCACTGAAGTTTTTGTTTAGGTGAATATAATTAGAACGAGTGTTGAGAATTTTTATGTCTGACTCAGAGGCAGGATGCAAGAAAATGAAGTTCGCTGAGTACTTGAAGATACTGCAGGTGTACTTATCCTAAATTACTTTGTGTCCTTTCCAGTGTCTGAAAACAAAAAAGAATTCATTTACAGTCATCCAAAATTAAGGAAATTGGAGGAAATTGTAGTAAAGCACTTTGAATCCTCGAAACGAGGATGTTCTGGTAAGTTCCAAAACCTACCTGTAAAGTAGAACTTGTGGATGAAAATGAGTGCAATCGTACTGACTTATTGCCTTATTTATTCAAGTGTATCCTTGTTGCCTTGCATGTATGGGCATCCACATGTGAAAAGCTATTCTTTAGAAGATTATTATTATTATTGAAAAAAAAAACTTTCTGTAAGTCATCACTATGAATTTGATATAAACTGTTCTAACCATTTAGCACAGCAGTACTAACCACTTTTACTGGTGTTACAATGTCTGATAATTTCTATAGCCACTGAATTTGTTCTGGATGGCAGCTTCAAAGCAGTGATATTGTAAATTGTGCTCTACTTAAGTCTTTCTTAAAAGGCTTTCTTGATAATACTGTTAAAAGCAATTTATTAATATATAACCCTGATCCCTGCAACCAAATCAGAAAGATTTTCTGTCTTAAAATACTCTCTCAGATATTTTTTTCAAGACCAATTATCCCTACAGTGTTGAGAAATGACAATAGCCAAATAACCCCTTTTCTTCAATCTTGTCCTGTAATTTCAAAGAGAGAAATGGAGTGTTTTGGAGAAAAAAAAATCCCTTAGTTCTTAATTGTGGAGTGTCTTGCACCTTTTTCTTGGAGATGTCTTGATGTCAGCACCTATAAGAAGTAAATTAGAGATAAATGAGTTTTGGGCTGTTCTTAGCAGTGAGGGTGCTTGGTCTGCCCTGTTGGACTGGCTGTGCAGTTGCTGCTGTTTCACATGGTGTGCGAGTGGGAGGATGGTGCCAATAACCCAGCACGGAGCTTCACGAAAGGCTTTTACTCAAAGCAGAGACTCGCTCAGTCTTAAGAGTCTCTATGGGGATGATGCAGCTCCGGGGGTTGGGTTGGCATGCGGGTTGCTGCAGATGAGGTGTGTGCAGCCAGCTGAATGTTGCACCTACATAAGTTGATTTATTGCCAGGTAGTACACTGGGTAGAGTTTCATTCCTTACCCATAAGGAGTGTGAACTACTGTGTGATACAGTATAGAAATACAGTATGAATCCTTGAAGGAGGCAGCTTCTGCTTGGCCAACTAGGAATGAGGTTTTTGTTTTGCTATTTTTGCTTCTAAAACTTTCAATAGAGATTTGGACTGCTATCTAAAATGTTTCTTACTATCAGTAATATGTGGATATTTGTGGTTATCTGAAAGGAAAATTATTTTTATGTAAAAAGGCCATAAAAGAAACTGTCTTTTGAATGTTTCCCTTTGACCTTTAGCTTTAATATGCTTCCACATATTTTATATGTCTTGATTATTACAACAGTTACGTTATGCTGGAGTTTTTACCATCAAAGCATGGATTTTCCTTTTAATCTATTATATAAAATATGTAGTTCTTCTAGCATTTTGTTTAATATGATATTAAAATAAATAAATGAAGATGTATAGAATTAAGCTGATTGGCTTTGAAGATGGAAAACCTGGTTAAATCCTGTGCTGCTGGTATTCTTTATTTCATACGATTTTTGTCATTTCTGTATGCATATAGGAATGGGAAACAGAATTAAAATTCTCTGTGAAGCTACAAGTTATTCCCTTCCTCCCACACACATAAGTAATTGCTTTTTAATGATGCTAGCAAGTAAGTGTGTTTTGCCACCACTACCTATATTCCAGTTTTCCTCTTTGATAGATGGTTTTAGTATTAGATACACTTCCTTCCCTCATTTAAAATGGATGGGGAACGTGTAGGTGGGTTCCTGATACACAGCTGCCTCCTAGGAGTAATGACCCCTCACACCTCAGTGTGAAATTAAAAGCCTTTTGTTCCAGTCTCCTTTCTCTCATACTTTTCTTTTGTCTAGTTTAAAGGAATAGGAGGCATTTGCCTTACACCAGGTCTCTAGATTCATATAGCTAAATTTGAAACAAGGAGGAGCAACTGATTGTGAAGTCTGTGCCTATAATACAAGGCAAGAAAGCACTTCACAATTCAGTCTAATCACGAAGTTGGAGGCATCCTAGTTGCCTAGGGAATGTGGTTGGTGTCATAATACATAAAGTTTTGCATCCCCAAACCCAATGTACTGGGCAATGGACAGAAATACATTGTAAGTTTATTTATTTGGCTTGTTATTCATTGTGTCATCGCATCTTTGATAACATCTTTGTGCAATAACCGCAAACCTGCCCTTCCACCCTGACTGCCAGGTCCTTGCAAGTCATGTCCAACGCCCGCGTGCACAAGCAGCTCCACCCCGGCTGTGTGCCTGGGCCGAGCCACAACACACCCATGTCCTCCTTGCTCCCTCCTCCAGGCAGGGATTTGGCTCAAGCCTGTCAATAAAAAACAGAGTGCTTATTAAAATTCTGCACTTAATTGCATCTCTCTTTGCTCCATCAGAAGGCTCTGGGACAAAAACCTACACAGACTGCCCAGAGAGGTGGTGGAGGCTCCTTCTTTGGACACCTTCCAAGCCCACCCCATGCTCTGGGTGTCCTTGCTGGAGCAGGGGGCTGGACTAGATGATCCCTGGGGTCCCTTCCAGCCTCAAGTGTTCCATGGGCCGGTGGCCGATGTATGAGCAGTGAGAAATAGACTGAGTGTTTGTTTGGGGCCCTGCCACCGAGTGCACGACGTCTCCAGGGCAAAGCGGGAGCAGATCCGCCAGCGCCGGGGCGCTCTGTCTGCGTTCGGAGCAGCGAGCGTGCCGTGAGCCGGGCCGGCTGCAGCCGCCGTCCCCCTCGGTGCCACCATCCCCCTCGGTGCCGCCGTCCCCTCGGTGCCGCCGTCCCCCTCGGTGCCGCCGTCCCCCTCGGTGCCATGGTCCCCTCGGTGCCGCTGTCCCCGCGCCACTGCATGCACCTAGCAGCAGCTCAGGTAGGCACTGGATTGTGGTCTGGCCAGTTGATAAGAAATGATGGCTCAGCATAACGAGCTCCCTGGCTAATCTGCCATACCTGGATTACTTCTCAGATTGATTATGGGCTGCTGGGGCCTTGAATTTGCTAAGGCTGGTCTCAGGTAAGGTCAAGGGGGAAAGGGCAGCAGTACAAAACCTTTTACAACACAAAAGCAGATGCTGCCGAGCATTTTTGCTGTTCAGGTCATGTTCAGCTCAACATCATTATTCCATACATATTATTTTATATCCATATCTTTTTTTTTTTTTAACATGAAGTTAGTGGTAGAAAATAAAATGAACTCATGTAAGTATAATGCATCCAACATGCACTTGTTCTAGAATACATGGCTTATCTGTGTGCTTAGCATGGCAAATTATGGGGAATGCAGCCTAGCAGCGTGCAACCCTCTGGTTCCTCGTTAAAGATCGTGCATCACGAGCTGTCTGATTTCAAGGCCTTGCTTGGCTGTGCATGGCAGGCGACTCCAGTGTCACCAGCAATTTTCTGGAGCGGTCTCGTTAGAATCATGGAGCTGCCCAGCGGCGTTGTCAGGACTCAGGGGTGTCTCGGCCAGCCTCCTTGGTTGGCAGCCTCAGATGAAGGCTTGTCCAGAGGCAGCACTTTCCCTAACCCCCACCGACTTCCAGGTTTCCTTAGGAAGAAACGGGGAAAGTGCAGCTGAGCTACAGCTTGTCTGTGCAAGGCAGTGAAGATGGCTTGAGCGTTTCTGTGCATCCCTATGCAAAATGAAAGGGGAAACTGGAAGTTTTGGTAGGTGGCCAGAAAGTTGTATATATTACGTGTATGTGTGTATATATATGTGTGTGTGTATTTATATCATACATGGGCTTTAGTTTCAGGAAAGAGCTTGGTACTATGGCTGTAGACATAGCATGTGACTGTGGTCAAGTACCTATTCTTCATGTATTCAGGAAAAGAGCTTTTTATAGAGGCAGACTTGAGAAAATTTATTCTTTGTCCAAGTTGTCTTTCCTTTTTGATGAGGTAAAGGTCTTTTGTGAAGAAGTGTGTAGTAAGGGAGCTCTTCATCTCCTGAAATCTGTTTGATTTCTCCTGGTGCCAAGGCTGAGTAGCACACGAGGCTGTGCTGATGCCAGCAATTGATGATGGAAACCAGAGGGACCTTCAGGAATTGATAGGTGGCTTGCTAAAGTCTTTTAAAGTTAATGTCCTCGTTTTCTGTGCAATTTTATTTTCCTTGTGGTATTTGGCTGATAGTTGAATGCCTGAGCGGGAAATGTTATTTGAAGAGATGTCAAGGAAATAGCTGCATTTTTGGCCACTTGCAGCTCACACACGTGTAACACTGCTGTCCAAATAAACCATCTGCAGGCTAGAGATACACAGTATTTCACTTTCTCAGCTGATTTAAATGTCCTGCTCTCTGCAGCTTCAGGGTGAATCAGTCAGAACAGTTGTTTTTCTTTAAGGTAATGGTTATTTTCTCCATGAAAAGGAATAATGCAAAGAATGGTGATGACAGGTCATTCAGGTGCAACAGATTCCGGTAGATTTGGGTAGATACAGGAGATTTTTGGGCTTTTCTTTCTCTGCTCTCACAAGGACCCTATATCGTAGAACTAGAGGTGACTCTCTGTAGCAAATCCCAGACTGCTGATCCTGCTGCGCTCCCGCGACGCCGATGACAGCGGCACTTGTTACTGCTGCACACTGATAACCTCTTAATGCCGCGGGGCGCATAAGGAGCAACTTTAAAAATCACATTAGACTCTCTTTGGAAGAAGGTTTAAACTTTACTTCAAGACACTTATTTGCAAACTTGAGCTTTTCAGAGCAACGTTACTAATGTGCCTGAAGAAATTCTCAGCATAGCTGGTGCAAATCCTGCAAAACTGAACGCTGCCGATCCCAGGGAGGAGCTGTCTGGCCAGGCGCATCTTGAAGTGTTTTCTGAGAACAAAGAGGTTTGTCTCATCAGACTGAGAAATTCCTGACTGTCAGTATTAACTACTAGTACTTTGGGTTGACCTATTTAGATTTTGTTTTAATATTTTTCTTTTAAGTTTATATAGTGAGTATGTTTGGACAAAATCTTCTGACCCTGGAGCTGGGTGAGAGCTGGGAATTTGTGACCTGGGGGATGACCTTTCATCGCATTATTTATTACCTTAAAAATACATACAAAAATGCTTTTATTTGATAATTTAAACAGATCAAAGCACGTCTGAAAATGACTCGATGGATACCAGGGTAATGATCTTCTCGTCGTTTCGAGATAGCGTGCAGGAAATCGCGGAGATGCTCTCACGGCTCCGTCCCGTTGTGCGAGTCATGACCTTTGTGGGCCATTCCACAGGGAAGAGCACCAGAGGCTTCACCCAAAAGGAGCAGCTTGAGGTAAAGAGACGACGGGATGTGTGAAAGTGTTCATGGTACAAGTAATTGTCTGAATAGTCAGTATAGATCTATAGCGCACACACAACCTTGCAATATCGCTAGTGAATTCCTGGGTAATGCAATGGCTACTGGAGTATCTGAGATTGTGCTCACTGAGCCAAATATATAAATGAAAGTATTTTATGCATTTAGAATAGTAAGAAGTGCTAAATTTTACACATTTTAAAATGTTGAAAACTATTTAAATAATTATTTGTTTGCTTAGGGGATTTTTTTCTCATAAATGCAAAAGCAATGTCCATATATTTACATGTAATAAAGCTTTTTAAACAAAAGTACTTAATTGTACATTTGAGAACATAGATTTTAAACTCGGAATATGGAATGTTTTTTCTCCTTTTCTTTAAGAAAAGAAGAATCAGGTCCTGATAAAATTCACGTGTTCTATTTTGGTCATCAATTCTGAATGAAGTAGTTGATAACCTTGGAAAAACGGATGCACATTCATAACCTTAAAATGCTGTTCAGTTTTTCAGCTGCTAGATGAAGCTGATGCACAGTGTTACACGTGTGTGAGCAGTGCTCCAGCTAACGGGTGTGATGTCTTTTTAATCCCTTACTCAGGTGGTCAAGCGCTTCCGCGAAGGTGGCTATAACACCCTGGTCTCCACCTGCGTTGGGGAGGAAGGCCTAGACATTGGCGAAGTGGACCTCATCATCTGCTTCGATGCGCAGAAGAGCCCGATCCGCCTGGTGCAGCGGACGGGCCGGACGGGGCGCAGGCGGCAGGGCCGCATCGTGGTGGTCCTTGCGGAGGGGCGGGAGGAGCGGGTGAGCGGCGCTTCCCACCCGGGCACAGGGAGCAGGACATCCCCAGCCTCTTCAGAGGGCTGTGGGCCCTGAGCTTAAAACCCTGGCAACCCCGGCCTAACTCTTGGGACAGGAGCACCTGCAATGTTCTAAAAATCCACGTACTTTCTCCATGTTAAGGTCTTTAAGCCTTTGTTCTCATTTTTTAAATAACTGATACTGAGAGGAAGGCTTGTTTTTTGTTATTTCCATTCATTAGTTTTGCCAGGCTCCAGAATGGCATGTGGAAGCGACGGCGGCTGCGGGAGTCGCGGGCTGTGCCGTGCGGTCAGGCGGGCACTGAGCCGCAGCGTCTCGCGTGTGAGGCCTGCCCGGATCAGCTTAGCCGAAAGCTACTTTTGCTAAATTCCCCAGCCGCGGCGCTCGACTCGGGATGTAGCTGGTTAATCCTGTTGGGCTGTCAGCCGTGCCTGGGGAAGGCAGCGCAGCCCTCCCGCGAGGCGGGACGAGGGCTCCTGGCAGCAGCCGTGCTCGGGTCCGTGCCTCTGCGATGGCAGCTGCAGCCCTGCCATGCAGCCCTCCTTGCGTGGCAGCCTCCTCGCAGCACAAACCCCGTTCTGGCCCGGGCACCTCTGGGGTCTGCTTCACTGACTGAGTTCTTAGTTGGATCCCAGTTCGTGAAGTGCAGCCTGAGATCTGTGTATGCCAAGCGTAAGCTCAAAGTGTGTCCTCTCCTTTCCTTTATTGTGCCTCTAGTTTAAATTTGTAGGTAGCAGAGGTTTAATTCCAAAGTGAGGGGCTTAAACAGTCCTGCCCAGGGAAAGGAAGCTTCTTTGAAGGATCTATGGAGTTAAACATAATAAATGTGAATAGTATCTTTAATAGACATTTTCATGTGCTACTTAGGAAGACTGATTGCTTTTGGAAACTGCACTCTGCAAGGAGGTATTAACATGGTCCCTTAAATCCCATAAAGTTTTCAGAGTCACTCAGAAACCCTTGAAGCAGAACCTTGCCCCAGGTAGAACGGTCATTTTATGTAATGTTTTGTTTTGAGATCATCAAACTTTTATTGATGAAGAATATTACCTTTTATTTCTTTTTCGGTATAGTTTCCTTCCAGCTGTTGTGATAACGTGGAGATTCTCCACGCAGGCCTCCATCAGATGCTCTCGCACCAGCTCCTGTGAAGTGCCCGAGCCTGGGGGCAGAGGTTTGAACAGATGCAGATGTGGGGGCTTGGAGGCCGTGTGGGGGCCTGGAGGCCTTCGGGCACCGGGGCCTCTCCACCTCCTCAGCCCTGCTGACACCGTCTGTGCAGCAGAGGGAAAAGCTTTTGCTGGAGTTGTGAAGCAGGGAGTAGCGCAGCGTAGAGCTTGTTGCACAAAAGCACTTTTTACCTGTTCTAGGCTCAAAGTAAGACACCAGCCTGCCGGTGGGATGGTTTGGCACAACCAGCCATTAGCATCCCTCACCTGTGCTCAGAGAGCATCTTTGTGCACCTGCTTTGCTGCAGTTTCCTAAAGCCGCCTCCGAGCAGAGCTGCCCTCGTGGCACGGGGCACCTTCCAGCAGGAGGCCACGCGAGGCTCCTTTGCTCTGTCTCCCAGGGCAAAGGGATGTGGTTAAGGGGCTGACAGCACGGGTGACAAGTGCAAACAGCCCGTGCCTCCCTCGGCCTGACCTCCTTTCTGGGCTGCTGTAATCTCATTTGCCTCAGCCCTGTATCCATGGCAGATCGTGGCTCCCTCCTGGCAAGGGCTCTGTGTTCCTTTCTTCTCGACTGCTGCGCCCACTTTTGATCTGTATGCAGCCTGTAAATAACTCTATATCAAGGGGTTTGTTTTGCCTAGTATATTTTAAAGCTTTCATATTCTAAGACACACTTGCAATTTAAAGAACAATCATTTTCTTTGTTACTTCTTTTACCACAGCTGCTTTGAATGTTTTACCTAGACATGAAAGATCATTATTCACATTTAATTTGATCTAGGTAATGGAAACATCTTAAAAAGCAATTCCTAGTCCTTCTTTTTTGAGGTAACAATCACGGTGTTTTCAGTGCAACCGTATTGCTGTGTTTTTTCCTCCACCTGCTTGTGCTGCTTTCTTCCCTGTTTCCGTTACCATAACGTGGGGTTGTACTGCGAGGCTGGTACTAGAACACAGGCTTGTGGTGGCCTGAGTGACCTCGTCCTGGAGGAGGCTCTGGGCTTTGTACCGCGTTTTGTTCTTGTGTTTGTAAAGGCTGTTGCAGCTTCATAGTGGAAGGTGGTACAATAGTGAGGAGCCTCGTCGGTGCTCAGGTGCACTTTGGCTCTTGGTAAAGTTCTGCCAGGAAAACAGTTCCCCAGCACCTGACTTGTGCTGTCTTTTGCAGACTTATAATCAAAGCCAGTCGAACAAGAGGAGCATTCACAAAGCTATCGTGGAAAACAAAACTCTTCACTTTTACCAGCATAGCCCACGTATGATTCCAGAAGGCATAAATCCAAAGCTGCATAAAATGTTCATCACCACAGAAAAGCACGAACCAGACGATTCAAGAGTGCTCTCCAAAGAGAGGAGATCCAGCTCTCTCCAGAATAAATCTGCTCTCTTTTCCTGTGTCACTGGTAAGAGGATTATGGTGTTTCTGTAAGCACTGTGTAAGCTGCTATCTCATGTTATATTACAGCATATCCAAAGTGCGTGCTCACACGGGTCCTGGGCCCGTAGTGAAAGTGTCCTTTGTGTCACTGTAACCTTTCAGGGGGGAGATTGTGCTTGCGGCTGCTTGGATTCCACCTCCTGTTCCTCAGATGACAGTTCTGCCCTTAACTGTCTGTGCTTCAATTCAGATGTTTGCTTCCTTTTCCCCAGTGAGTGAGGGCCAGAAACTGCAGTTGCAGTTGGAAGAGGCAAGTGTTAGTGATGTCCTTGAAGGCTTCTGACAACCTGTGTCGAATCACATATTTGTCACTAAATGTTTAGTGATTATTCTGTGATAAATCTGTTGTTTATCTGTAGCATTTGGGCTTAATGATTTTATTAATGCAAGGAATGGCTTTTTTTTACAAATGACAATAGCACAGAAATGCATTAAAAGTAAAAATTTCTTTGGAAAAAAAAAAGGAGGAAATGAGTAGTTTATGCATTGCCCAGCGCTAAAGAAAAGTGAATCTAAAAAGAGTAATTGCTTCTCAGATGATTCCCTCATGTGGCACCAGAATATGCAGCAAACTAAATACCATAAAAACTATCATAAATATAGGAGGAAAAAAACACTGTTCTGTAAATACTTGGAAATTTAATGCTAAGTTTGTATTAGTATTAAAGACCAGTAGGAACTGTTTAGAAGGAAGAAGCTCCTTCAGTAGCTTTGTGTTTCAGTATTTGTGTAGTTAGACCTTGAGGGTTAATGTTTTTAAAGGCTTCTGAGCTTAAATTTCTTATCGTCAAAATATACATCTGATCTTTTCCTGAAAATTATCCAATGAAAGCAGAAGGTTGAACCAGAGGATGGGGAAGCAGGCTATGAAATCTTGCCAAAAAAAAAAAAAAAAAGGAGCTTTCCCTTTGGCTTGCTCCTGTGGTCTCCCGTTTTGCAGGGTAAATGGTAAAGGAGAGAGGCTGGTACTGCCCGGAGCTCCCTCCATGCCAGGGTGCCGCAGCCCCGCGTGGCACCGTCGCCGTGATGCCCCCGGCGCCACCGGCCCTGTGTCCAGCTCGAGCTGTGCGCAGCCCGGAGCACCAGGAAAACCGGGCTGCAGTAAACAGGCACGCGGGGCGCCAGGAAATAAGGGGAGCAAAACATGGAGTTAGGAACATCATTTCAGAATGTTTGGAAAAGTCTGTCGTAGGAGATGGAAGTGAGAGGCGGTCAGTGCAGAAGGCAGACAACCCGCCGAGCATGTTTCCCACTGAGGGAATAGCGCTTCCAAGGCTGTGATCACCGGCTGCTTTTGTGTGAAGCAGGTTGGCAGCCGCCTCGGCGGGCGCACGCGGGGCTTGTGGAGGAGCTGCCGGTTGCTGCAGATGGACATGACTGACTTCTGTCTCGCAGGTGCCACTTGAGTGCAAATTCTTGAAACTTTCTTCATCTGGGAAAAAAAAAAAAGCTTTGCATGGATTTATCAAAGTTCTGCTCATTGCTGCCTGAAGCAAGTGACAATCTGCTTCTGATGCTGGTGACACTTGCAATAAATCTTGAAGAGAAAGGCTTTTTTTCTTTCTCTTTTTCCTATTGTAGTGCTCCTTGTCAATTGTGAAGATGTTGTAGATAGTCTTTCTTTTCTGCCTCTTGTTGGCTAAAACTGAGGAGCACATTAGGAAGTGCAGTATAAGGAGCATAGAAGAAGCAAGAAAAGTTTAGTCTCTGTGGCTTTTGATGCCTTTCCAGTAGCTTTCCAGCACAGCAGTGGTGCGGCCTCCACGTGGCCGATACCTTTTCAGGCTTCGAGTCCTGATGCAGTGAAGCATTCCCACATGACTGTGGAAAACTCCATGGGAAAGCTGCCGGAGTCTCCTCTTGGATGTTTATTTTCTCTAACAATAGCTGTTAATTGAGAACTCCCTGTTCTCAACCTGTGTTTCAGTAGTTTAAGCTGATTCCTTGTCTGGATCCAGGGTTTGCGGTGCTCAGTGTGGCCCCAGGCATGAGCCCCTATCAACTTCATCGTCCTCGTTTCCCTCAGGATTGAACTTGCTTCATCTGATTGAGGCAGCATTCGGCCTCTGCCTTTGAAAAATCAATCATCTGCTGCTTTGCTTAATCTAATTATATTAAAAAAATGTTTTTCCTTTGCCTTCTGTGGGTTGCTCCTTCCCACTGGTTTCAGGACGAAAGCTGCATTAAGCTTTCCCAATGGTGCATTTTCCTTTTGCTTATGCAGGCTCTTGCTTGAGCTCGTCTCAGCTCCCCCTGCTCCGAATGGGCTCTCGGCAGGGCCGGGGCTGCGGCCGAGCCCTGCGCTCCTCGTGGGGCTCCCTGCGTGGGGCTCCCCGCGTGGGGCCGCCCGCCCTGCGCCTGCCCCGCAGCCGGCAGAGCCCTGCATGGCCCAAAGCGTGAGAGTCGGGCGAGATTTTCCTTTGAGAGCTAAATAAGATTTTCTGGCACTTTGCAATTAATCATTAGCATGCAGCTTAGCTGTCCACGAAGTGTACTGTAAATAACTGCAGCTTATCTTTAGAGTATTAATGCAAGAGCCACATCTCTCAGTAATTTCCATTCCCTAAGTGTTGAGGCTGATCACCCCAATGGAAACTTTCCTACCTTTGCTCCCGTGTTGCTTACACTGAGTTCGCCTATGAGCTGAGCAGTGCTGGTGTATGTGGTCTCCTTACTCATCTCTGATAGTTTAATCCAGCTGTTTTTGAAATGTCTTTGCGTCTCTTTCCAAAGTTTGCTTTTAGTTTTGAGAGCTCTTCATCCACACAGTGAGTTTTCATGCTCTGAATAGTGGCTTTGTGCAAAAACAGCACGCATCATAATTTGCAGAATTTATACTATTCTATTTGAACGTCAGGATCCCTGATTTAGTACAAATACCTGCCTGTTTCAATGGGCAACTTGCTCAGCTTTTTATCAAGCTGTTATTTTGGAGAGCTCTGCAGAACTCTCCTAGTTACGCGCCATTCCCTTCTATTAAGAATGAATCCTCCAACTTATAATTACTGGACATAGAAAATACAAGAGTTTCTTTGGTTTTACCAGCCATTAAATTTGAAATTGCATTTTCCCTCTTTGTTGTTAGGCAGGCCCGGGTCCCCGACCATCTGCATTGCAGTTGGGTCTCAGCCCATGACACTGTGGCCCTACTGGAGTGCATGACATTGGCTCATCCGAGCTGCCCAGAGCAGCAGTGGGGGAGATTTAAGTGTTAAAAAGGAGGAATGACAACTTGCACAGTAATTTGCTTTGAGGTAGTTTTTCACGGTGTGGTGTCTGCTGGAGCTCCCCTCAGTAAGGGTGAGGGGGGTTAGTGGCTGAGCCGAGCACGGGAGCAGACTCCAGCTCCCACCTCCCCAGTATCCTCAGCTCTCCTGCTGAGAATGTGGAGTGGACATCAGCTGCATCCTTGCGGCCTCCTGGAAGTGGTGGGGTGGAATCCTTGGCACAGAACCCTCCCTGAGTGCAAGTGCAGGGTCTTGCCAAACACCTTCAGGAATGGGAGATACCCCGATCTATATCAACAGATCAATCAGATTGCCTGTGAAACTGTTTGCCAGTGTCTGTTTTTCCCTCTGTAGCACCTTGCTGCTTGAAGATGCCATGTGATTTCTTGCCATGCCATCTTCTTGCAGCTCCTTGCAGATGATAAGGGGGAAGTGGGCATTTTTAGTTATCCTACTCGCTTTGGCTGCCTTGGTTTTCGGCTACATCTGAGCAGTCCTTCTTGCCCTTTCTGCCTCGTCCGGGTAGTGCTCAGCCCGGGGCTCCAGCGTGATTCACCACTGCAGTGTGCTGCCTGGAGTAAGGGCACGGGTAGAGATGCTCTGCTCCTTCCTGTCTTTGCAAACGGAAGGAGGAAAGGAGGAACCCGGAGACAGACTGGTCTTTGTCTTATGGTCTGTCAGGTCTCTTTCCTCCTCTGCTACATCCTTGTGGTAGTTATGAAGCACGTAACATCTCCTAGAGTTCAGTCAAAAATATTTGATAGTAATATTTATCTTGTACACTCTTATTTCTATTTTTTCTTGAGGGGTCTGGTTGTGAGTCCTCACAAACATTGTCACGCCATCGGCTCCAGCAGGTATCGTTTGAGCGGATTGAGAGATCCAGACTGATTCCTCCTAAGTGGCATTAATTCAGAGTAGGATGTTGGGTTCATCCAAATCCTTTCTGAGGTGAATGCCAAATTAACCTAATTGTTTTTCCCCAAGCTTCATATTATCTAGGCTCAGAACAGGCACGTTCCAGCTGCTCTTTAAAGCCAGTGCTTTGGGTATTCCATGTTCTTGGCGTCCGTGTCCCTTTGTAGGGATCTGCCGTTAATTCTCGCACACTGGAGGCAGTAGCAGTTGTGTTGGAGCTGGCTGCCAGACTGCAGGTGACTCCAGCTCCTCCTGGTCCCTGGGGCTGCTGGTGCTCGAGCCGAGCAGCATCGGGGCCGTGGCTCCGTGAGCTGCATCCGAGCACTCGTGCTCACAGAGTGCCCTGAGATTGAGCCAAGGGATGGCTAAGAAAACATCAATGGTGTAGCAAATTGGTGACGTTTTCTGTGTTTAAAGAGTTGCTTTTCTTATTAAGAAAACATTTTTAAAAACATTTGCAGTGTTCCCCAAAGCCTTTGAGAAACACATTTACAAACTTAAACCATATGTTTTCCTTGTGTATTGATTGCTGTGCTGTTCATAGTGTGCATTGGTTTGACACATGCACTTATAGCTGTGTATTTGTTTATGTAAGGTCCTCCCCCAAAATAATGAATGTATAGATAGATTTAACCCAATTTATAATACATAGAACTGTATTTTCATATTTTGTTTCTCACAGCAGATTATATATATCTGTTTTTGGTTCTTTTTTGGCTATGACATAAAGTATGTGGGGGGTTTTTTGACTGACACCACACAAAGTTCTCATTGTATATTCTTTTCTTAAAATGAAACTTATTTTCCCCAGATGTTTTCTTTCTTTTTCCCTACTAGGCACTAAGGAAACACACGGTCATGAGAACTGGTCTCTGTCATCCGAGGAATTTGAAATATGGGACAGACTTTACAGGCTTAAAGAAAGTGATGGAGTTAAGGAATTGAAATTGCCCCCAATTCGATTTGAAACCTTAGAAAACCTGGAGGAAACACCAGTGAGTTAAATCTAAATATAATGCTGCCTTTGACAGGAGACCTAGAGGAAATACTAGCTAACAAAATTAACTATGAATTTGAAGGATGTCTTAAAAACACAATTTTGAGGATTACATATTGTTTTTTAAAGTTAAAAAAATAGGAATTAAATGTCTGAAAACAAAATACTGACCCTTTTGAGTCCTTTTTTGGGTCCCATTTTTGGTCGCTTTTCTGTCTGTTTTTCTTTTTAAAAGAGTAATCTCTCAGTACTCAATAAGTTTTTAATTTGCACCCTAAAATTTCATACAGAATGCTGTTTATTTGTGATGGTATTTTATCCATACTTTTTCATTGCTTTGTTTAAGTAACCATACTTTTTCATTGCTTTGTTTAAGTAACCATGTAAATATTGCTAAAAGAAAAGCTCAACTTCTGCAAGCTCTGTCCTGATCCAGGTAAAAATGGGAGTTTATTTGTGTCCTTTCGCCATTTGAAACAACACAGGTTTTAAGCTGATTAAGAACCATGATCACACAAAACATTTGTTTTCATTTCAGAGCAGGCTGAAACTATCCTGATGTTTAGAAACTTTCCTGCATTTGGATTATTTATTGTTTATTGTTGCTGAAGTTGTTTTTGGTGAACGATTTCTTGATCAAAATCCCCTTGCTAATTTGAATTCCAACCTGCAGAAGCCTGAAGAGGAGGGAACTCGTGAACTGTCCTTGTCCGAGTGGAGAGTTTGGCAGAATCGCCCTTTCCCTACCTCTATGGTTGACCACTCGGATCGTTGCCACAGTTTTATTAGCGTCATGGAAATGATAGAGCTGATGAGACACGAACAGGTAAGGTGCTTAAGCCTGACTGTGTGGAAGCACACATACATATTTAATGCACACTTAGAATATCTAAAAAATAATGAGAGTTCTCCTGTCTGACCAGCTGGAACTAACGTTAGTTGTGTTTTCATCGGAGTAAATCAAGCAGTATGAAACGGGCAGCGTGCATTTAATTTTATTTACAGAATGTCTGTCACTTGCGTTCTGTTATTATGAATCTTTCCTACAGAAATTGTTTAAAAACATTTTTTCATAAAAAATTCTTTTTTTAATGGATCTAAAGATCAATCTTTTGCAAAAGACATAAGAACAAATCACACTAAAGAGTAAAATCACGAAGAGTGATAGTAGCATTATTCCAGAGTATAATAGGAATCAAAAGTAATTTTGTACCATGTGTGGGTGTTAAATAAATCCAGTAAAAATGATGAATGTGGGTTGCTTGTTTAATGTACTTGTATTTTGAGGATTTTTAAGTTGTTTTGCATGAGCTCTAATTAAAAACCCAATTGCCCCTAAGAATTCAGGGATAAGAAGAGTGTAGTGAAACAAGCATGGACAAAAACCATTTGGAAGATGAGGATTTTGTTGATTAACATTTATAGGTAGCATCTATACATTCATAGTTAAAGATGTCTATGAGAAAAATACACATAGAAGTAGGTCTGTCGGCAGCACCTCAGGACTATAAATGTTCACCGCACCATTCTTCCTCCAGTTTAGCTCTGCATGTTCCACACACACTGCTTTTTGGTGGGTTGAGGCTTTTTAGGTCATGAGAATCTGTTGCTAGGCTGCCAGTATCCTGGGTAAATGCAGTAGCCAAGGAGGAGAACAGAGAGGTGGCAGTTGTGCCCCTTGCTGGGGGCTGTGCTGACGGGAGAGCGGGTGGCCTGTGGGTGCCACGCTGGGCTCGTGGCATCAGCGCGGAGCGGTGGCGCCTTCGCCGCCCACCAGTGTCTGTGTCCCGGGCAGGCATCGGGGATTGCTTGCCAGGGAGGGAGCCCATGGTGGGGAACTTGGGTATGCAGAGCTGGAAGAAGACAGGAGGCAAGAAAATGGTTGAAATTTTGGAATTCATCTTCTAATTGAGGGTTTCCCTCCCTCCCACCAAATTAGACACTTGTGGTATTGGAGACAAGTGGTCTATCTCAGTTCTTGTATACCTTTGAGGTGGTCATAGATGATAAATCAATAATTTGGTTTACCTTTAATTTAAACGTGGGCACCTTTAATAATTTAGATAACAAATTTGTTAATCACTGAGGAAGGTTTAGTCGTCTTTCCCCAACACTGCCAGAAGAGAAGAGGTAAGTTCCGTACCAGCTGGGGCAGGAGGTGGCAGCATGGGGATGTGCTTGGTAGCACAAGCTCCTTCCTCCAGGAGTTTTAGAACGGCCTCGTGTCCACCACACTGCAGTGATCCTGGATCCTGTCACGTTCCTGGGAAAATGTTGGAAGAAATGCATCAGAGAGGAAGAGATAGGTCTGTTGACTGACAGCACATGGTGAACAGTTGACTTCAGCTGTTCATAATTGAACATCTAAATGCCACCTACTTGTGATGCACTCTAGTTGATGTTCTCACAGTCAGAGTGCAGCTGGCCCTGTGCATCTCTCCAGCTGCTCCTCTGCTCAGCATTTCGGTCATTATCTGGATTGACTTTCAGCCAGCTTTCCCTCAGCTGCCTTAACCAGTCATAGGTGGAGATGCAAAACTTTCTCATCAGGAGGAATGTGTAATTGGAGGCTGTTCCCATGCTGCAAACAGCCAGTGACTGTATGGAATAGGAGAGGTGGCAGCATGACGCGTCACTCCACCCTGTTGAATTCTTCCAGGGAAAGACAAAGCACTTGGCAGAGCTCTGACCGTGCTTGGCAAGGCCAACGTGGCAGAAGCTGGAACGGGAACAGACACCCAGTTTGCCAAAGGCCCTTCTTGCTGGTCTTTTCCACGGCTAGACCAAGCTGTCAAGGTTCAAGGCCATCAAAGCTCTCCCATAAATTTATATTATTTAAATCATCTCTGTTCTAAATTACTTCTCTTGGTGAGTGCCCCTACCTCTCTCCAGCACTCATCTCTGCTACAGTTGAAGGTTGGGACTGCTGTGAGTGATCAATTTAATTTGGACTTGTGGAGGTCTCGGGTCAAGTCCTTTTCTCAGTGCATGGCCAGCACAGATCAGGCTGCTCGGGGTCTTGCCAAGCAGGTTTTTGGCATCCCCTAGGATGGCAATGAGGCTCGGATAGCTTCTGTGGGCCCAAGGTCCAGCGTTTGACTATGCTTTTGGTGGAAAAAAAAATCCTTCTAGTATGTCATTGGAATTCCCTTGATTTTCGTTGTGCCCATTAGCTCTGGCCCTCCACTGTTCACCTGTAAGAATTCTGGCTTCCCTGTCCCCTCACGCTAAGTAGCTGGAGATGCCAGTAAGATCCTTCTCTTCTGAAGGATGAACACGTTGTTCCCACTGCCTTCTTGTGCAGCGTCCTTGTGCTGCAGCCCCAAGACAGGCTTGTGGCCTCCTAGGGACTTGCTGCAGTCTGACCCCAAATAGTTCTTGTGCTGGGGGGCCTGAAAGTGGATGGAGCACTTGAGATGTGGTCTTGCTGATGTTGGCAGAGGAGAATAGTCCCCTGTGTTAGTGCTGCTGCTGCGGCCGGGTGTGAGCAGCCTTTGCCCCAAGGACACGCTGCTGTCTCATGTTGCATCCTGAGGTTTCTGCCAGCCTCTTTGGTCCCTCTGGAGAGCAGCCCTGCCCTCAAGCGTGTCAGCTGCTTTCCCTCCACTGCTATCATCTGCAGACCAGCTGAGCGGGTGAGATGCGCCCCGCGCACGTCAATGAGGAAAACTTCGGATGGCAGCACTGCTGAACGCTGCCTGTCACCCCGAACACCGCCTGTCACCGTCCTGACAGCACTGCCGAGCACTGCCTGTCACCCCGAACACTGCCTGTCACCCCGAACACTGCCTGTCACCGTCCCTGGCCATGCTTCGTGCTGCTCCTCAGCATGCAGAGCCCTGGGCATCGGCCGTTCAAACCCCATCCCCACAGTTCAGGCAGGACTGTGGCAAAGCCTTGCAGAGCTCCAGGTAAAGAGCACGCCGTGCTCTGCGCCTGGCCCTGGAACCGCTGTGTCTTCTTCAAGGGCAGTCTTCAATTATTTATCCCTCTGTCTTGTACACTTATTGCCATATTGTCTTGAAAACTTGAGTGTTAATAGTTTGATTGGAAGCTTACAATTTAAACCTAAAATTGGAAGCAATGTAACATGTAGCGTTCTAGCATGCAGAGCCCACTCATCAGGATATTGCTAAAGCAAGCCCAGGGCTTTCTAAATGTCCTGAATTCAGGCATTCTAAAAAAAAAAAAAAAAATCAACTAATGATTTTCGAGAAGACTCATTTACAGGTATTTTTGCATAACAGATTTTTTAAAAATTTGCAATGAAGAATTGCATATTTTTGAAAAGATTAAGTTAAAACCTTTGGAATAATTGTTACTTGTATATTGCATTTATATGATTTTAATAACTCACGGAATAAATTGGCACATGCAGGAAAAACAAAGGAAAAGAGAGACCCCAAGTATGAACCCTGGAACAGGCACATCCACTGCAGAAAAGCCTTTAATGCCTGGGTGGCTTTATTACTACAGCAACGAGAGCCGGGCAGATGGGAATGGATTTTCAACACACTGTTGGCAGGGATTTTTGTGTAACATGGTAACAAATCAAGTTGTCCTTATGCAAAATAATTCTGTGGCTTTTAAGCATTTTGAAAATTAAACTGTACTGTTTGGACACAAGGTCAGGGTAAACTAATCATTTTTACTGAAAATGTATTTGTCTCCATATCAGTAACAGGAAATATTAAAGTGCATTTTTTTTCCTAATTCCCTGGGAATTAGACAACTCTTAGGGACTCTTTAAAAGTCATCATGTTGTCAAATGGTGTCACTGAGTGTCTGTCTCCCCTCTCAGAGCTGCCCATGAGAGGCTGTAGCCAAAGCAAATCCCCTCCTTGGAAGAGCAGCGCAAGGCGCGTGGGCTCGCGCAGGAAGGGCTGTCCCTGCTCCCTCTGACACCAAGCGCCGGGGAGCAGGCCCAGCAGGAAAGCTGCTGGCTTCATTCTTGGTTAAGGCTGTTGGAGGGAGAACCTGCAAAGCTGGAAACCTTGGCCTCCAATTAAAATGTTTTTTGTGCTGTATTGATTTTTTTTTTTGATCTTGTTGCCAAATGGTTCCAGCCTGCACTCTTAATTAAGACCTTGTTTAGATTGCTCAGCCCCTGAACTGCAGGTGCACTCCGGGTTCCGCAGCCGTTCCACCCGCGTGTTCACCTTCCTGCCTCCTCTGGGGCTCCATCACCAGGGTGGCTGCTCTTCTTTGCCCTCCCCATGGTCAGTAGTCAGTAGTAGAGCATTCCGCGGGGTATAATATTTTAACTTTGTTTTGCCGTGTGCTGCAGTGGCTTGCAGGGGATAAGGCTTAGTGCAGTATAATGCCATTTATTTAGAACACTGAAACACTATTCTAATCGGAAAGTTACTTTTGGTTGCAATGGTTTGGGTTTTTTTTTTTGCTATAGCTGTTGCTGTTTGTATTTTTAATGTTGATATAGAAGTGTAGTAAGGTTTAGGATATGATTATGGCTGCTGGGCTTCAGGAATGTTTTTGCTGTTTCTTTTGATGGAAATTATATTTTGATATCCAAATCACTGCTCTTTATCCACCTGTAACTTTTATATTTTGGGGGAATGAGGACCCTTCTCTTTATTTTTGCAGTGCTTAACACAAAATTAAGCATCTTTTGTACACAGGCAAAAGAAATCAAATAACAAATGCAGGCTTTACCATATCTGTGATGTTAGCTAACAGAACAATCTGTGGTTCCACGTTGGACACCTGAAATGCTAGCTGGCTCTCACTAGCCCAGAAAGTTTTGTAAGATAAGGCATTACTAAACCACAGATTAATTAATTGTTCTAACATTTCAGATATCCTTGAACATCCACTCTGCCTCTGTACCCTCTTAATGATTCCCACCTCTATGAGTGCAAGGGTGCACCATGTTTTGCTAATAATTCTCCCTAATGTTTTTAGCTGTATTTGTCAAATAGTCCCTGAAATTAGTATACCAAAAAGGTACAAAAAGAAAAGCTCATAGTAACCGGGAGCCAGGAGCAGAGAGGATCACCTCAAGGATGCTAGGTCTGTGGATACAAGTTTGGGAAGTGCTTGCTGGTGGTGGATAAGCAGCCCTGGCTGTCGGAGGGGTGGGAGGCGTTGGACCTGGCGTTTGGTTTTGGAGCAGGTGCCAGAGTTGACCGTTCCTGCTAGGAATGGGTGAGAATTGGAAATGACGTCGGTGGTGTGATAGTGTTGGATAGATCACTGTTTTTATAGAAGGAAACTGTGGTTCCTAGGACCCTCAGGCTGCTTGGAGGAAACAGCTAAGGATATGTCTAAGGTTATTGGGTATGTCTGCCCTTCCACGGCCTTTCAGCAGCGTTATTCCCCTGTGTCTCTTGAATTAAAGCAAGTAGCACCTAAAAAGTAATTAAATTGTGAAAACAAGTGCCAGGTACTGCTGTTGAGGCTGCCAGTGAGAGCTGGAAAGATAAGCTCGTGGCTGGCAAGTTGGCCGAGCGTCACCGAGGCGAGCTGGCCCTGTCTGCGGCGGGCAGGGAGCACACCAGCGCTTTTCTTCCTTTTACACCCTCTCGCTCTTGCTGGCCAGAGGCAAGACCAGGTTGGAGCAGCTGCTCTCTGGCAACTGCGGGAGTTTTTTCCCTTTTTTTTTTTTTTTCCAGTCTTATTTCTAGGCAATAATAGAGAGTGAAGGCTTTTATGTAAACAGCTTCAAAGAAAGGGTATTTCCTGGCCTTGGAGGGTAATTCAGAGCCCTCGTGAGGTCTGTGTTCAAGGAGCTCAGCTATTGCAGGAATAAATCCAGCCTAAAAAAGGGATTTAGTCCAGTCCTTCAAAAATAAGTGTCTGTGGGGAGTGGATAAATTTGTAACTTTGTCATTCAAATAGACTGGAATATGCACGTCTGCTATCTGCCTACTTGTACAAAAGTCTCTATGAAAACCACCAGCCTACATGTTGTAATTATTATCAATAAGATGCATTTAAAACATCAGCCAAGGAAAAATGCCCACTCTAACTACATTACCTGCATTTATTGCTTATTAGTGTTAAAAATACAAACACCTTTTTGCCCAAAATCTAACCAATGTTCAGAAAACAGAGTTTTCAGGTTTTGAGGCAGACCAGGCTTGAATGCCAGTTATTCGGATGGTTTTACCCCAGTTTAAGTCAAGATTTGAATCATGAAAGTGGAATTTGTTAAAATGTGTATAAACATCTATTTACAGACTTATATTTTCATTTTCAAATAGCAAAACCTCCAGGATTTTTCTAGTTTTTAAATATATATATATCTGAAGCAGCTTATAAGGATGGAGAAGCTGGTGTTAATTTTAATTCAGACACTAGATGCCTGAAATTTAAATGCTAGAGTGTGAAATTGGAATAAGCAAAACTTTTTTTATATATATGTAATATATATACACACATATGTAGTGCTTAAAAATGTAAAGTTTAAGTATGTAAAAGTTCACTTTTTTATTTTCTGTATTAAGAAATGTATTGCTTTTTGAACTGACCCAGTAATTCCAAGCAAGGTCATCGATTCAGAGCGCTCGCGGGAGTGGGGGCTGCTCTCCCCTCCTGCCTGACCTACTTAACGGGCGGCCGACACACAGTGGAGCTCGCCGCCTCCCGGACGCGCGGTCGGGTAAATTAAGTCTCTACGAGCTGTGCACAATCAGGCTGAAAGGTGATAATTGCAGCTGTGTATGCAGTGACTAGGTGTCCTAGGAGAAAGTATTTTGTACAGGAGAGAGTATTTTGAATGACTAAGTGGAATAAAGTAAATTAGAACAGTTATATAACCCCATGTAAGCCTGAAATTAGGTTACTAACATTTGCCCTCGATGCTAAATTTGTCTTCCGACCTGTTGTCTTTACACATAGACCTTTTCCTTGCTTTTATTTCTTTCCTCCCGCTATCAGTCCTGTTATAAGACATAGGTAGTCAAGGTAATTTTAGAAATGAAGGCTCATATGCATAAATATAGCTAGATATGACTAGTACTTATGTTCCGATATGACTTGATTTTTTGCTTGTTTGTTGAAGTAGTTGTGCTGAATGTCAATTGGGCATCCAGTAAAGGACAGAAATCTTGTAAGTACAATTTAAGGACAAAAATTAATTTTTATGTATTTTGGGCACATAACTTAGGGCAGGCCACCAGGAATAGGAGAGGGAGGTGTCAGAGCCGAAGCCACGTGCTGATCGCAGCTGAGGCGCAGCCGCCCGACCTCCTCAATCAGCGCGGAGGCCCGGTGGGACACGGGACTGTGGAGGCCCAGGAGGACACGAGGCCACGGAGGCCGGGCGGGACGCGGGGCCTCCGGAGCAGAGGGGCTGGCGGGCCGACCCGTGCCGCGAGGCCGCCAGAGGCGCTGGCTGCCCCCGTCACTGCTGCTTGAGGGCTACCGAGCTGCTTTGGCCCTTTATTATCTCTCTGTCCGCTAGATGGAAGGCGCTCGGGTCCGTTTCCCTTCAGTTGCATGCGTTTAATGTGCTTAAAGTTAGGCCAGCCCTTGCCTTTCCCTGCCCAACTGCGCAGGCTGAACGTCCCGAGTCTCGTGCACTGAGGTTCATTTGTAGGAACTTTCATGGCTTTTGGCTGTGTAGAAGCCCACTTCGGGTTTCTGGCAGTGGGCCCTGGTGCCGCACCTGGGCCTGTCACATCGGCTCTCATATCCCGCTTGAACTTGCCCTTTCCTTGCTAATAACAAAACGCAGTGGTTGTGTTTGCCTCTGATTGTGGCAATATGCTGTAAGCTAATGTGTTGTATTGCGGGTGTGGTTTCTGTCTTTAAAGTACTTCACCTTGAATGTAAAGCAGTTTTTGTTGGTGTTGTCCCCATAGGGGAGGTGTTAGGAATAACACTCTTTGTTAAGTCTCTCCCACCCTCTCTGCCTCAGGAAACTCCTCAGGTGGATGTGGTTTCAAAGGGGGCATTTACTGGATTGCTCTGTCATGGATGTTGGCAGTTGTCCTTCTGATCCAGCTCTTGTCCTACAAGGGGTGGTAAGCAGCTCATTCCTACCTGCTGCTCCCAGGCCACCTGTGATTTTGCAAACTTGTTGCATCCTCAAATAGTTATTTCTTTTGAGGGCTCAAGGAGCCTAGTTTACTTGATTGCTGCTCATAGAGAAAGCCATTTGCTTATTCTTGTTGCTTTTCTCAGAGCTTTTTCCAATTCTAGTAAATCTTTCTTTGAGATAAGGAGACTAAACCTATCTTATACAATTCAAAATACAGGGTAATCACATGCATATGTAGAGGCTTCATAAACTTCCTCACTGCAACATCTACTCATTCCTCTTTTCTATCTTTTACCCAATTATCCATGCGGGATGTTTTCCTGTTTTGGCAGCTCTCTGAGATCCTTCAAAGCCTTTGGCAGGGACTTTGAAATCCTTTCAGAAAGCCAAGACGACTGTGTGCCTGAGAACATGCTCATGTTTTTGCTTGTTGGCTGCTTTGCAGGAATCTAATGGGTTTGAAATCGATGGGGTTTATTTCAAAAGTAATATCAACCTCTTGTGGAGAAGACTCATCCACTGATTATTTATTATAGCTTCTGTGATTTACCAGAAGATAAAACACCATATTTTCCATGCCCTAGTTTCTGAATTATGTAGTTTGGTGGATGCCAGAGATTACATACTACTATTAGCAGGTCAGGAACTTCATTCCTGAGTTTCTTTTGGTCTCTGGGATGTCATGGCACTGTTCTGTGATTTGTTCCTAAATCTACAGCTTCAGATTTAGCCATATTAAAGCATAGACTTTTTTTTTCTTTTCCTTAGTTGACCCCTGGTCCAGACATCATTTGAATTATTGTTCAGCCTCCCCCATCTTTTTTGCTTGCAAGTCTGATCAGTGCTGAGTTTGTTTTATTTTGGGTCACTGATACAAAGGCGGAATAATGTAGGGCCAAGAGTGATGTGTGCTGGGCCTATCAGGAGTGTATGGGCTGGAGAACAGCGGTTCGTGGTTTAGCGCTTTGGCAGCTAATCAGTCTTTAATCCATTTAATATATGTTGTGTTTTTGTAGTGCTTGGATACTGAGATCAAAACAGCGCGTAACGCCCAATCGCGGTGCTCAGAGCTATCTAAGCACATCACTGCCAGCACCGTTACCTCGTCAGCAAAGCGTGCAGTCCCCTCAGATGACACTTAGGAAGCTAATGTGCCCAGGCCTCTTTGTTTGTTGCTGCTCTTGCTCTATATGCGGTGCCGTGGGGCCCGGTGACACCTGCCTCGGGACCCGCGGCGGCGGGCGGCGCGCGGCGCTCGGGCTGGCGCTGCAGCGGCTCAGCTCTCTGCTGCTCGGCCGCGCAGGAAGGGCAGGGAGGGCAGGTTAGGCCACCCGCGCGCAGAGGCCATTGCCGCATGCAGGGTTTGCTGCCAGCAGCCCGGCCCCAGACCAGCACGTCCGCACACCTCCTTGTGTATCGGGCCGGGCATCCTTCTGTGCCTTGTATTGTCCATGAGAGCTCTGCCCCTTCCATTTCTTCAGGCTCCTTCAGGAAAGGTCCCCTGTCCATTTCTGGGCTCACAGAGTTAGCGGTTTATCCTGTCGGTCGCTGTGGCCAAGTCACTGTCAAGAACAGCTCTGTGGCAGCTTCTCGATCCGGGCAGTTCTCCCGAGGTATCCCAATGGAGACTCGGTTGGGAGTCATGTCAAAATCTGCCGCTGCCTTTTTCGAGGATATTTTTTATAGTTAATTCCCTTTGAAAAGGGCCAGTAGATTTGCTGTTAATTGTAGAAGATCAAATTATATCAAATTATGTTATTCGTAGAAATGTAATACTGTATTTATTTAAAAGTGGAAAATCGTTAATTTTAAAAGGCATGTGAGTATATTTGTGAACATAAGATTAATAAGTATCAACTGAAAAAATAACTTCTGTGTATGTTGGAAGTTCATAATGTAACGTTCATCACAGCAGCAAAAACGGCAGTAGGAGGAGCAATGAGAATTCCAGGCTCGCTCTTACTTGAGTAAGAGGGTTTTTTGTTTGCCTGTGTGGAGTGCTGTGCATTGCAGCGCTGCTAAATGCCTTCAATGCCTGCTAAATCTCTAACTATACATGACTTCTTCTGGTCATCTTAATCATTCAGGTTTGACCATCCAAGCATGGATTTGCAGTTCAGCTTCCAACAGATACTTGTTTGAAACTTGCAAACTTAAATGCAAAAGGTTTTACTTTTTTGTTTTGTTTTGTTTTCCTTCTTAAGAAATTTTAGGAGTAAATGTGGCACTTATTTAAAATCTCCTACTAACAAGTGTAAATCCGTGTGTATTCATGATAAGTATTGCACTTTCTTTTTTTCAACAGGGAGATTGCAGCTATGAACGGGAGATTCGGCCTTACTTATGCATTGAAGATGTTAATGTCCGAAGGAATGGAAACCCTTTTTGCAAGTCCAGCTCCGCATGTGATCCAAAAGCACAATCAGCTAGAAAAACCCTGGTGCCCAGGTCAAAAGCAAAAGCACTTCTGCCTTACATAAATGATACTGAGAATGAATTCATTTCCGATTTTAAAATAACAAGCACAAAGACACTCAGAACTTTGGGTGTAAATTTGGAAGTGCCTGTGGTGCCTGCAGAATCTTGTGCTTTAGATTCTTTCACAGCAAGAGGACTGGCACTGGATGAAACCACTGACCAGGGCAGCCAGGAAGATGATGAAATAGAGAAGGTGACATTTGACTTAAATGAATTTACTGACTTATGTGACAGCTGTGAAAGCGCTGTAAATCATGAAGGTGCGCTGGTAAAGGAAGGTAAATCTGTAGATAAAGCTTCCAGCTCGCTGGGCGCCAACCATGCAGATTCAGGTTATGGTAGCTTTACAGTTGAGAAGTCACTTGTTTCTTCTGACTTATTTTATCTTCCCGAATCACATTCATTTGCACCTGTGACATCATCTGAGGAATCTGCTTGGTTAAAAGGTGTATTTTCCGATGTGCAAAGGCTTTTATCACAATCTCCTCCCCCTTTGAATAAGCTTGATGATTTTGAAAGCTCCATGGGAAGTGGAGAAGCAGCAATTTGTCCTTTTCAAAATGCTGGTCCCAGCAGTTCCCCAGACAGACTGCAGGACAGGGTCTTCCCTGCTTCTTCTGAAGCTGATCGTTTGCCACGGCCGTTGGAAAATCCTCCTGTGTTGAGAGTCACCCGTGAGCTGGACGTCTCTGTGAACAGCTGTCCTGCAAAGACTGTGTTATCTTCTGAGGCTGCTGCGGGTACAGCCGAAGAGGAGCTTCACTGGAGTGACAGCTTTGATACTGTGTTTGACAGTGATGAACTCACAGAAATTACAGAAATACCTAAAAAAACACTAACAATAAATCACACTCCAGCAAATAATCCATCAGAAGGATGCTGCATTCAGGAAGACAGAGAAGATCTTCCAATTAATGAGACAAAAGTAGTTACTAATGAAGAGAAGAGCATACATTTATTTGAAGACGAACACATCTATGATGCAGGTGATGATGTTTCTGCTGCATATGCAGAGCACTTGGCCCTGTCACATGCAGGGGAGGCTGCGCCTTGGCCAGCGTCAGGAGAAGGCTCCGAATGGGCCCTTTCCGACGAGCGCTGCCTGGATGCCCTCGGCACCAGCTGGGAGCCACCAGAGAGCCGTAAAATCCGAGCCGCGGAGGTGCCGGAGGATACGGAGGTGCCAGAGCAATTCCCAGATGATGATGATGATCTGGGTGACTGTTCCCAAGAACTGTTTTCTGTTACCTTTGATCTGGGCTTTTCTATTGAAGAGTGCGAGAATGAAATCCTAGAAGAAGATGCAAATGCTAATAATGTCCAAAAAGCAACTGATGGCAACTATGCAGATGTTAAATCTGCTGAAGAGAAACTATTGAATGATACCTCCACGCTTCAAACACCGCCCAAATGGGACTATGAAAGTCTGGAGAGAGCAGACAGCTTCACACCGTTGCGGTCGCCGAGTTGGAGGGCAAAGCGCACGGAAATGCTGGGGGATGCGGCAGTGGCTGCTTGGAAGCCAGGAGACAGGACAGGAAGGGGCTCGTCTGGAGCTTTGGCTGCTTCACTGCCTGCCCCAGCAGGAAGAAAGCTTCTGGCTGTTGAAGGTATCCAAAGAATTTCCCTGAATGTTTGCTGTAGTGTCAGGCAGGAGATTCAAGAGATTCCACTTACCGAAAAGGTAAATACGAGCCCACTTAGAAAGACTCTCACTTTGAGGGTTCAGTCTTGGATGCACTTGATTTTCCCTCGGGAAGAATTGAAATGCAAGAAGATGCAAACCTGCCTATTTCACATGCACTTCCCATTGAAGGTAGGGGTTTCAGTGGTGAGCTTAGTTGCTTTGTGCTTAAATAAGAATGGAGAATCCAGTATCTCTTGAATCTTTGGTTAAGTTTTGACCAGTTTGTAAGGAGGTTCCATACAACCGCTATAATGGCTATAGTACCAAAAACTGTCTCAATGAGGAGACTTTCCAGAAACATAATATCTTCTAACACATCCCATGTACTACCCAGTCACTTGGGATTGGAATACATATATACATATTTGCATTATTGCTATACACATACATACGCATTAGATAGAGTACTCAGAGCTCTGTGAAATCTCTTTGCAAGTGCTACCGGTGCAGCCAGGTGTGAGCTGTACCATTGTGTGCCCTGTGGCTGCCTTTCCAACCCCTTCTCAACGCTCAGGTATCTTACTCGCATCACCCCGCTCTGTTGTACTGCACACTAGTGCATCCCTTCCCATTTCCCTTGCTAGGAAAGGGCCTTCTGAGCTTTCCTGAATGGTTGCATTATTGTTCTTAAACACTGAAATAAAGCACAAATAACCTGTTTGGCAGTTAAGCACCTTTTTTTGATTATCTCTGCATTTGTCTGCTGGTCTCTAGATTTCCTGAATACTCCAATTTGCCCAAAGCCACAACCTTTTCTAAATCCTTGCACTGTAAAACACCTGCCTCATATAGGTGAGGCACTCTGTGTATCAAGTAATACATATAGGTATTGTTAAATAGAAGAAGAAATCATAAATGCTGCAATGTATTTAATAAAACATCCCAAACTGGTGCCGTGGGCTGGCGGGGGCAGTCAGGCTGGCTGGTGTCCGAGCCCTCCCTCGTGGAGCCCAGTGGACGCCGGCCGGGCCAGAGCCCACGCAGCCCCAGGCCGGGGCTCTCTGCCCCGCGGTGCAGCCGCTGTCACGGGCAGGGCCCCTCCGCTTCAGTCCCTGGCCGAGCTTTTCCATGAAGAGATTCACCCAGGCGAGTGCCAGAGCCGCAGGGGAGCTCCCTGCCGTGCTGCCAGGCTCACAGCTCTTAGCCCCCTTCGAGGGGCTCCTGCCCTTTCCTGGCACTTTTCACCTTCCCTTTGCTTTAGCCATCCTGCCTGTGGTCATCACTCGGAGAGTCCCCGGGCAAACAGGATTTATCCTGCCTCTCAGCTGGAACTTGTTTATTGTGGTTAACAAGGCTAGCGAGAACAGTGTTGGCCACCCAGATCAATAAGCAATCTGTCTTGTGGGTGCTTTTGTAAGAGGCGGGTTTTGTAAGAGGTGGTTGGCTATAGCAGCATTGTGTGGTGAACAATACCTTTTCTTACACATGCTGTGTGCTGTTTTTCTGTAGGAACAAGCAGTGAAAGTGAAGAAGAGGTTGTTGTCCGCGTCAAAAATAGGAAAAAAGAAAATGTTTTGAAGTCCCCTGATGTGAGTCTTACTGCGGGAGGGGGGGACAAGAGAAGCAAAGGCCGCGAGAAAGCCCAAACATAGAAGCACAGGTCCTCACTGCAATTATACTCTTTTCTGTTGACATAGATTATGAATGTCAGCAATTTTGAATCACCGGTTCATGCCGTCAGGAAACGTAGACACCCGCTGAACACGGTTAGTGTGCGCTTTGGGGAGGTGGAGGAAAATAGTACAGGCTTGTTTAGGGATTATATTTTTAAACATATAATCTTCCTCCAATCAGTAGGCAAGCATTCCTACTAAAAAGATTTTGTGCTATCTGAATGTAATCTCTTCCTTCAGTTCTTTCCCAAGTTCTCTTAAGATTAATTTGTACTTGTTTGGCAGTGAATTATTGCTGTAGACATAAGAGCTGAGCCTTTGTGAGAGGCACTAAAATAACCTTTCTTCCAGCAAGCTTTGAGTCAACAAATTGTTCATGTCACATTTAACCTGATTTTTCTTCCCCAAAACACATTTTCTTGTTCTTTTCTAAAGAGCTGCTGCTCTTCAATTTAATAGAATGGTTAGCATTATTGTATTGTTTTGTACTTTCAAGCTTGAAAAATCAGACATTGATGAAAAAAAGTAGGTTGAAGGATATCTGTGTAATTATAATACTTTGCTTGCTTTAGCCTTGCTTATTAAAGTGCCTGTGGCATGTTCCCCTAGTCAGATGTGTCCAGCGATGACAGCATGGATTTTCACAAGAACCCCAGGAGGACCCTGGAGAGCAGCGCAGCAGCCTGCAGGGAGAAACAGCTAAGGAGTGCGAAACGGCAAAAGGTCAAGAGCAACTTCACACGCAAGGTAGGGGTTACGTGCCCTTTGAACGTTTCAAAGGGCAAATTTGGAGCTGCTTGCACTGGAGTTGTAATCTGGATAACTGAAGTGCTTTGTCGGAGCTGTACGTGTGGAAGTATAGAGGTTTGCCATGCTTCAGAGAAGAACCAAAACTAGAATTGGTGTCGTTCTACTTTGTGTCCAAACTGCAAGAGTAAACTCAAAATATTTTCTTATTTGTCTGAACATAAAACCTCATAAAAAGCCAAAAAATCTCAACACTGATTTCACACCCTTAGGACAAAAACGTACTGTGTCACAGAGTCATTCTGGTGCCTGTGTGGATATATATCTATTTTTATGGCATTATGTAGAATCTTAAAGTCCAGTGATATTACAGTAGACATGCAGGTGCACAACAGTTCACTTTTAGCTCCACACTGGAGATGAGATGAAACCTGGGAGCACTGGATAATAATTTTAACTGTCACTTCCATTGCCTGACTTTCAGAGGAGTCCCCAGGTCCCCCCATAATAACATTCTGGTGCCAAAAAAAAAAAAAAAAAAAGATTTTACACTGCAAGTAGGGAGATATCCAAAGGTTAGTTAGATTTGAGAAATGTAGGTTCTTTGACAGAACTTACGCTACTAGGACACTTGAGATATGGATATATTGCCTACTCTAATGGTTTCAGCTTGGGACTTTTTAAGAGAGTAGATGCTTCCCTCCACCCAAAGCTTAAGTCTTGGCTCAGTATTTTGTACTTTAGTCTGTCAGTGCATCAGGAACTTGCCAGAATGCAGAACTAGGAGTGTATATTGTGTCATACATAGGAATATGTATATAAAATTTATGGTGTATATACTCATAATAAGTTGAAGAGCTCTTGGATAGGCATGCACCTGCCTTCCTCCAGGAGGACATTACAGTAATTGGGACTATGAGGCACAGCCCGACGGGACCAGAACAGCCCCCTCACTGAGTTGGCATTCAATAGATCATTTAAGAACTAGTAGCACTTTATTTCCTGTGTGTGACTGGACTCCAGGCTATTAGTTTCTGCTGTCACAGTGTGTCGCTACAGAGTTTGTCCTCTCTGTAATCTTCCACAGATCAGAAGGATTAAGGCTAATTGGCAAAAGCACTGCGTGTTCTTTCCTGCAAGCAGGTAAAGAAGGTTTGTGTGTTTGAAAATAATCAATCAGAACTCCTCGAGCACAGGGACTGTTGCTAATGCCTGCCAGCCTGACTGTGAGCAAGTAAGCTCGAGGGGACAAGGCTTGGAAAAGTCTGGATAATCTGAAATGTCGCTTATTATGTGCAAAAGTGCCTCACTTCTCCTTGTGATAAAGTAGAAGGTATGTTATATTCCAACCATCCTGAGGGAAAACAAATCATTATTTTGGAGGAATTGAGATACGTAATGATAATTCTTTTTCTGTCCACGTATTTTACTTCCATGCCTTATAGCTGAAATGATAAGGTAATATAGCTTAGTGTAAGTATCTCTGAGAAGGCCTCTTTCTGTTTTGTTTCTCTGGACATCCTTTGGAGGTTCTGTTGCTGATGGAGCTGCAAGGTTTGTATCATGTCTCCTTTACCGAAGCTCCTGTGTGAAATGTTGCAATTTCAGTAAAAGAGAATTTCCTCAGTAGTTAGTTGTGTTTGATGAAACAAACCTAAGTCCTAAACAGAAGAGGGCAAACCAATTTGATGTTTGCATCTGAACTTTCTGAGCGACTGAAGTTCAGAGTAATCCAGGCTAATTTGTACTGCCTTTTTTTTCTTTTCTTTTTCTTTTTTTTTTTGTAAGTAATTCCAAACTAAAATAAGTAAAAATAGATTTATAAAAAGTATATTGTTGGGCAGCTTTGTTGCCATGTGTCAGTAAACTTGCTACTTCTTAACTAATGTAGATGCAACGCAGGTAGTGCTGTGGTCCAGGTGACCCTGCGTGTGCAGGGGATTGGACTACAGGATCTCTAAAGGTCCCTTCCAACCTTAAGGAGTCTCTGACTCTATCCTCACCCTATACCTTTGGCTAGTGTTTGTGAATTGGCTCCAGCTTCACCCTTCTGTTGTGGTGGGACTGATCTTTGGGCTCTTCCACGTATTTCACTGAACCCTGTGTTCTTAGCATCGTTTCCCTTGTGTTGGATTCTGTTTCCTAACACGTCCGGTCACCACTTATCTCCTGAAGTCCTGAACTGATGTGATTGAGGATCTCGCATGCAACATTAACGAATTGGGAGCCAGCTTCTCTAACTTAAAATGTTTATATTTTCTTCTTTTTTTAGGATGCAGCAAGGCAGTTTTTGGAGGAAGAAGCTGAGCTTTCCCAGCAAGATGTGGATTGTGTCTCATCTGATGAGAGTGATGATTCGGAGAATGAGCTGGACTCTTCACTCGCCCAGTTTCTCAATGATGATTCAGAGTTCACCCAAGTGTTAAATGGTGAATGAAGAAGAATTTTGATGGTTTTAAGATAAGAGGTATCAGTAGAGTGGTGCACAGCAGGCAGGGTCATTCCATCAGTTACTGCACATGTCAGTTTATAAGCAGTAAGTTCTTTGGCTGTGGTAAATCAAACATTTCCATTCTTTACTTGTACCTTCTCCATTCGTATTCCCATGAGTTTCGCCTCCCTGAAAGCCTCTGGGGTGCAGTAACCGTGTGCAGGCTTGGATGGGCTCCTCAGGGAGTGTGGAGGTTGGGAGATCACCCTTTATTGAGGACCAGCTCTCTGCCACGTGCTCCAATAAAACAGCACCGAAGCAGCTTTCCATTGCACTTAGAAGTGTCTGAAAATTTCAGGTCTTTGGTAGAGAGAGATCTGAAATATGATATGAAATAAAGGTCTGAAATGTTGAGATAAAATTACAGTGCTGCCACTGTCAGAGATGGAAGCCATGCTTTTATTTGGGGCAGAGGTGAGCTGCGTTAATGAACCTTGTCTTTCCCTTATTTTTTTGCATAACGGAAAATACAAAAATTCTTGCTCCCATTAAAGACTTCCCAGAAATTTTTACTGAAGATTTTCATCTTTCACTGAGAGCTGTTCCTTCTAAGAGCTCGTGTGTGCAAGCCCACCCCCTTATCCTAGCTCCTGGAGCAGGTTGTGCCTCCATTTCAGGAGGGGTTTGCAGCATGGCAGAGGGAGGTCCTGGGGCTGACGTGCAGGTGCCCGAGCTCTTCCCTCTGCTACGAGCAGCCTGAGCTGACTGCTGAAAAATCTTGTTTAGGGCAGCTCTTGATGAAGGCGTCTGGGGAGGCCAGTCCTTCGTCTTGCTGGGAGCTTTAGAGGGGTCTAGAGATTTTTTTTTTTTGTGAAATACAGATTTTTGGTGAGCTTATCATGAAATTGTTTATTATAGAAAACATAATGTAACAATAATGAAAGATATATATTTGTAAATACTTTCTTCTTTTCTCCTTTCTTTTAATTCAGACTCTGAGATGAAAGGAGTTTACTTGGAGTCGGTGCGTAGTCCGGCTCTTGGCAATAGATACAAAATGGTTCACCGGGGATTCAACAGCAGGGCCATTTTCTCACAGGTATGAAATAAAATGAATGCCAGAGGTTGTGGAGTCTGCTGCTTTGGAGATCTTTAAAACCCGCTTGGACGCAGCCCTGTGTCCTGTGCTCTGGGTGACCCTGCGTGTGCAGGGGGTTGGACTAGATGACCTCTGAGGTCCCTTCCAACCTTAAGCATTCTATGATTCTCCTCTCATAGAGACTAAGCCTGGTAGATAATTGATAAAATTGGAAAAATGGATGCTCAGAATGGTTTGTCAGTCCCCTGTCTCCCAGCAAGGTCTCTTTCTGTATCCTGCATATATAAAAATATATAAATAAAATATTCTATATCACCTTCAGCACTACAAAATGGAGGTCTGTGTTTGATGAAAAGACTAAACTGTTTCATGACCATCTGTGCTCTGTGGTACCTGTGCACAGGATGCCCTGGGGAAATGAAGCACAAAGCAAGAGCAAGGCTAATAAAGTTTCAAAATTTGCAATTTGTCATTTCCCCCCTCCAGATTCCTGAGCAAGATGAGGCTTATGCAGAAGACAGTTTCTGTGTTGGAGAGGAGCAAGAGGAAATTTGCCACAAAAGTGGATCGAGTGAGGAGGAAGTGTGTGTTGATTTTGATCTCCTAATTGGTGAGAGCTTGAACAAGGGAAGAAAACAATACCTCACTCGCCGTAGGAAAAAGCTGAACCAGGCCAAGATGGGAGAAGGCTCGGCCAGCCCTGCGCCAAGGAAGAAACCTTCCCGAATTATTGTCCTGGATGACTCCAGCGGGGAAGAAACGAGTGTCCATGAGGAGAAGCCCATGGGAAGGGGCTGCTGCAGGACAGAACAGGGAGAGGCTCAGTTACCCAGACCGTTGCCTTCGATGCCTTCAGCACAGCACAAAGACGTTGCTGGAGAAATCCGTGCTCGGCAGCTCCAGGAGAGTAAGAGTCAGGCCCTTCTTAGCCTGAAGGCTTCGGTGTCTGAAACGCTTGATTTTCACCCAGAAAGTAGAGTCCGGAGTGGATGTTCCTCATCAGCTGCCACTAGTTCTGATTCCAGGAAAGAGGATTTTGGTGCTGCTGAGGTTGGTGTTAATTTGAAGCACAGGCCTTGGTCTCGCCTCGCACTCTGCTAACGTAGCGTGGCGGGGCTCGTCCTTAGCACGTGTTGCTGTGGGGGCTGCAGAAACGCGCAGCAGCCGTGAACGGCGCTCTGCCCCACAGCCAACTCTCCCTGCCTTTCTCGCTTCACAGCACCGCCTTTTGCCTTGATGTAGGAGAGTTTTGTACTTGCAGCAGAGCTGCAGGTTGTCTTACCCATCAGTGAATGAGCACTGAGGATTAGATGCTGCTGCCAGCCTGTCGGCTGTGGAGCAATATGGGTTGGTTTCCCATAGCCCAGAGGTTCCAGCAACCTGAGGTCAGGATTACTTTGCCTTTGTAGTTATAAAATACTTCTTCACTGTCCTAAATTAAAAACCTGCATAGTCTGAAGACGTGTGAGTCCTGAACGTCTGTACATGTTTTTCTGTCTGACTGCTTACAGAATTCAACTGCTTGTTGAATTTGTTACTGTTAGTGAATGCTGCAAATGTGTGTGATTTAAGCCACTGAATAGTTAGATGTTCAACTAATTTGGGAGTTTTATTTATGTGGCATGTCGTTCTTTGGCCTTATGCTTCCGTGTTCCCTTAGAAATGCCGTGTGATTCTGCACATTTGCAGGTGGAAAGTTCCTTGCGGAGCACCCGGACAAACCCCTTGGCTGCGGCTGCATCCTGCGCTGCTGCTGGGAAGCCCTCAGGGACTCACGCGAGCCTGGAGCCCAGAGCTTCCCTCTGCGTCCTGGCAGACAGTCGCGAGGTCTGCTCGGGCCCCGACGTCATCTCTGCCCTGAAGGCAGCGCACGGCGTCAGGGTGCACGTTTGCTCCCTGAGCAGCAGCGACTACGTGGTGAGCAACCGCATGGCGGTGGAGAGGAGATTTCAGTCGGAATTGCTGAACGCTGCCAACAGGACTAAGGTTATCCAGAGGATCCAGCGCCTGCAAAGCATCTTTGAGAGGATATGTGTGATTGTGGAGAAGGACAGGGTGAAAACAGGTGGGTGTGCCCTGGGAGGGCTGCGCCAGCTGCGTGCAGAACACAGGTCTGAAGCCAGATGTGTTTAAAGGCTTGGTTTCCACCTCCATAGGAGCCTGGCATTGATAAGGTCGCAGGTTAAACATTAAAGTTTGCTTTGTGTTGAAGATACTTGGTATACCCTGAGATCCACAACTTCTTAAAGAGGACTTCTCTACCGGAGCAAGGGAAAGCAGGGTAACCGTGTTATGGTCACTAAGTTAACATGTCAAAAAAATCATCTTCAGTATAAGGAGGGCAAGAATGATGCAGGGAGGAAAGTGCTTGCACTGAAATACAAGTTGACGCAGGAGAGAGCAAGTGCTCTCTGTCAGATTGCACAGGAAAGTTCTCTCCCCTGTGGAACCAAAGGGAACAGTAGCACTTGAGCAAGCCATGCTATGTGTTAAATCTATCTTCAAAAGGTATTAAAAAAGGAAGAGTAAGGATTAAAACATATAATAGCTTGTAACTCAATTGGCAGATAATCAGCTGAATATAATCATTTTTTTAGAAAAAGACAAAAGAGTCTTTGTACAAAGAGTGTCTTTGGGAAATCTCTGTTTGAGCTATTGCCTCATGTCAGCAAGTGCAGAACAGATTCTCAGATATGCCTTGATAATCCCACCTGGGAAATCTGGGCTGTTTCTTAAATTAATTCATACAGTCTGGACTAACCTTTTGCTTTAATTGCATTATGTAGTCAAGTGATTTTCCTCATGTTGCCTATTCCCAGTGCCATCTAGAAAATTAAGTAATTTAAAGAAGTCTTGCTCCTGCTTTAAAAGAAATGAAACTCGAGCTCACAGCTTCAGATAAACTACAGACATTTGGGGATACAAAACACTGCTACTGAAATAGTTATTGTGGATGTAGCTTTGCTTTTGTGACCTAAATGTAGTATCTGTGCTAGTCCAACCAGGGGCGTAGGGCTGGAGCTGGTCACTGAAGACAGAGTGGCCCCGGGACGCTCCCCTGCCCTCACTTCCTTGGTGCTGCCTTTCTGCCACCATTGAAGCCACCGTTCAAGTGCTTTCTTCTTATGCCTGTGGCTTTACAAACCCTCTCTAGTCTGTCCTGGTTAGTCATTGTTTATCACAGGTTCAATTTATTCACCGTAATTTAGGGTTTACAGCTAAGTCTCACTGAGTTTTTCTGTTGTAACTCTCAGGAGAAACATCAAGATTTTTGCAGCGGACACAGCACTACGACGGGATACTCTCTGCCTTGGTCCAGGCTGGGATCCAAATCCTTTTTAGCTCCTGCCAAGAGGAAACTGCCGCTTTGCTGAAAGAGCTGGCCTTGGTGGAGCAGCGGAAGAACGCAGCCATTGATGTGCCGGCCGACGTGCAGGGCCACAGGCAGGAGATGCTCAACTTCTACTTGACTATCCCCAACATCAGCTACTTGGCCGCACTCAACCTGTGCCACTCCTTTGACTCTGTGAGGAAGATGGCCAGCAGGTAACAGGGACGTGAACTGCCCGTGCTGGGAGGCTCTCACTCCTCACAGCAGTGAATTTGCCCCGATAGAGGTTGTAGCCTCTCCTCCTCCTCATGTCTCTAAATTCACCCTGGCCCTCAGGCTTGCAATGTGTCACAGACTAGGCCTGTGTGGAAATGATGGGGGAAAACAGTGATAGCTGCTTGGAGAGGCTGCCACCTTCTCCCTAATCTTTCCCTACTTCAGTAGGTGTTCTGGGCTTACAGGAGGTGCTTGGTCCTCTGCAGGGGCTGGGACTATCCCTGGGCCTATCCCTGTGGCCGCTTGGGAAGCAGTCCTGGTGCTGACCAGTGTGGGGGGTTGAAACCTCCTGACTTCCCTTCCTCACTGTGCCACCCTGGAGCTTCTGCTGTCCCATAGGGGCGCAGGATTGCCCCGAGATGCCACTTTTGTGCCCCACTGCACTCCCCACAGCTCTGCTGTCCCCACCTTTGCCCTGTCCTCTCTCAGCCTCCTCCTCTGCTAGCACATGGAGCTTGTTCCTCCCGCTGTGCCGCTCTCCCGCTTAGCCTGGTGCAGCCCCATCCCTGAGCCCTGTGGTTGCTGCGCGGCCGGAGCTCAGGCCCTGGACCCTGCTCCCGGGCAGGGAAGGGCCCGCCGGCTCTGAGCAGGGGGTACAAGGGAGTCTCCTTGTGTTTGCAGCTCCCCGCAGGACATCGCCGCCGCGGCCCGCGTGAGCCAGCAGAAAGGGGAGGAGATCGTCCGCTACCTCCACTACGCCTTTGACGAGCAGATGCTGCCCCAAGCCCTCCGCCCCAAAGCCAAGAGCTGAGGGCCCCAGCCTCCAGCCTGGGGCTGTTTTCTTTTATCTGCACTTTATACAGTTTTGAGTCTCTGTAAAATATGTAAATAAAGCCCTGCCACGGGAGCAGGGTGGCACCTGGGCCCACGTGTGGTTCCTCTCGCTGTGCACAGCCTTGTCCCCGCAGCGGCTCCTGCTGCCCCGTGTGGACACCTGGCCCTGGCTGGGCTGCGACAGCAGCTGCGGGAGCAGGTGAGTACAGAGGGGACAGAAGGGAGCTGCTGGCCCCAGGGCAGCACCTCCCTGCAGCGCCAGCGCCCCAGCCTGGCTGTGCCGAGGCTTGGTGGCCGCACTGCAGTTCTGTGCTGCCCGGAACAGGACAATGTCCCTCCTGTCCCTGCAGGCCACCGCAGAGCCGAGGGGCAGGAAGGGGAGGCCCTGGGCAGGGGCAGCCAAGGGCCAGGCTGGCACCAGCAGCACCACTGCAGGAGCTGCTGCCAGGGCTGGCCTGTGCCGTGCTGCTCTCAGGTGGCACTCGGGGCGCTGCAGGGCTTCTTCTCACTGAGCTCCTTTTTCCTGTCTAGTTTGGGAAGCAGCGCTTGCTCTAACCTGCAGTTCGAAGGGTCAGAAGGGTCTGACATCCATTTGTTGGGGACAGAGCAAGGGAGAAAGCAGCCCCCGTGTTTGCAGGGAGCTTAAGAGCTCAGGCTGGACCTGGGCCACAAGGCCCCACACCTCTTGCACATGACTGAGCTTTGCCTCACAGCAGCCTCATCAAGCTGTAGTGCCCAAGGTCAGTTAGCCCCAGAACTGGTGGCAAGTTCAAAACATGGAAGGTGATGGGCTGGAGTCATGGGCCCCACAGAACAATGACATTTGTTTTTGTTTCTTTTCCCTATCTCCCCCTTTTAATTAATAGTTGCTCAAAGCTTTTTCTCCCAAGTATGGGACAATGCTTCCTGTAATTTTAAGAGTAAAATACGTTTAAGGTATTATTTAAGGTAGAAGGCTTAAGAGATTTGTTTCTCTACTTCACAAAGATGTTGTCAGATACTTAGTACCTTTTTATTACATTAAGGACATGGAGCTCGCACTAGAGGAAAATAAAAAGCAAGCCCAAATTGTTACAGACTGTACAGCAGTATTTCTAAAAGTTTTTTCGAACTTTAAAATGAAACAACCCCCAACTTTGCCAGTAAGTGGCAGAGGGATACACATTTTCTTCTTGCCCCTTTCCCCAGGAAATACTGAGCATAGGAAAGCAGGAGCCAAGGAAAGACAGTGCCACTCTGTACACATGAAAAGCTACAACCATCACTGATAAGGCAGCAAGACAAGAAAGTAAGTATTTTAACACCATAATAATTAATTATGCAGACCAAGATTTCCAAACTGAACTAACTAAAGAAGACCACAAGAAAACCAGGTCAGGGCTGGCTGAAAGCCTTCAATTTAACTGTGTTGTAGATGGTATAGAGCTGTTGACCTATTAAAATCCAGGAAATTAATTATGCAGAAAAGTAAGAATCTTCTTCCTCTTCTGATGATGAACCTGCTGCCTTGGGTTCAAAGAGCTGCCCTATAACCGAAGTCTGCTGTGTGTCTGCAAAAGGAAACAGTGGGGACAGTGTTAGTGGCTATAGTTTAATGCCCTTGTGTTTATTAAAAAAAAGTTATAGAAATTCCAAAAGCAAAAATGCTTAAGCAAACCCAAGACTGATACAAAATTTAAGATTGTGTCTGGTTTAAGATTTGTCTGGTTGCAGACACCCCCAAATCAATGGCAGAACAAGAAGGCTAAGGGGGCGGTGGCGGCTGGGGAATAAATCAATAAAGAAAGGGGTGAATAAGCCAGAACCGGAGCCAGGAAACACGGAAACACGTGCTTACTTTTATCAAAAGTGAACTTGGTGGTTCTGCGTGAAGCTGGTGTAGCAAATACAGCTCCTGCCTGAGGAAAGGGAAAGGAGGGCTGTTAAACAGCTGCAACAGCATCAACACCGGGTGAATGTCAAAACAACACGGCACGAGGGGGCAGCAACAGGCAAAGACTCCGTATTGCAACACAATGGGAGTGTCCTGCTGCTCTACTGCATTCTCAGTGAATATAGAAACTGTTTTACTAACTTTTTTTTAAATGGAACTAAAAGCACAGGCCAATTTTCCTACTTCTAGAACTTAGATTTTTGCAGAAAAAACTTTTATATAACTACTTTTATACTTAATCATATCTGCAATTAACTCTCATCTAACAAGCTTCTTCAAGATATGTAGGTTCTGGGGTGTCTGTGAGGGTAGGGAAGGCTATTTCTTCAGTACAGATGTTAGCCCAATGCCTTTTGCCCCCTGTTCAGCAACCCTTTGCACTGCTGCAGAAAGAACTAGCCAAAGATCAAGAAAATGACGTTACCGATTTCTTCCTGACGTTGTCCCAGGTGCTTTTCTTGCCATACGTGTTCTGCATTCTGAACACGTGCCTGTCATAGTCGTTCCTGCAGACAGAAACATGGTATTTAGCATGACCAGAGTGCCTGGGTGAGAGAAGCTGCTGGATAAAGTTGCAGCTATTATTCGCTCAGCTCTAATTCAGGAAGAAAGCTAGCATGGTCATTAATAAGAACCAATGATGCTCAATTAACAAGTATAATAATGGTTTGGAGAAAATATCTCAATATAGAAGTGATCTGTTGCATCAAGAATTAAAACATATGATCCAAGTATGAGAGAAAAAGCTTTGTCCTTACCAAAGATTCCTTGCACACTGGATAAAATGATACTTTTCCCCCCACACTGTATAAGAATCTAAGTTTTTCAATTTCAATGAAGTCTGAAACAACAGGACTCAGCACATTTAACACTACAAGTGAGCAGAGAAACATCTGCCAAGTTTGAAGCCCAAATCACTGTCCTGAGTGTAAAAGCACATTTAGTTGAGAATTTGGGTTGAGTTCTTACTAGTTTAGTTGATCAGACTGAACATAGTTGAATGGAAGAACTTTCTCTAAGCAAATACTTAAACAAACGCAGTGTTTACAATGCATGCTCTAAGCCTAGAGGTGAATGAGTACCTTGTTTCAACCTTCCAGACAAATAACTCAGAAAATACAAAAGGCAAATGCTAGCTTATCTGTACTACCTCTAGCTTGACCAACTTTGACACAAAAAGCAGCTGAATTAAAATCTTCCAAATGCCATATTTATTTTATTATTTAGAATTCACCCCTACTACTTCCTGTGTCAACACTCTAAATCAGAAAAAGTATGGACATTGACTTTAGCATCTTCACTCCTCTGTGATCCCAATAAACTTCCATCCGTATCTTAAGTTAAAGACCAGATCAGATCCAATCCGTAGGACTGCTCAAGTGTGTGTTCAAGCGTGTGCTCAAGTTAAACTTGCACACCCAGTAATTTTAGTTCTGCTAGTCAAAAGAGAATGGGAATTATGAAGTTTTTAAGCCAGTAACTGTCAGTGAAATCAATATGAAAGAGGGAGAAGTGAAGCGGAGCAAGATGAGCAGCACGAGGAAAGGGCTGCTGGCTGCAGGTGCACAGCAGCAGGCGGCCTCCCCGGGCAGGGCTGGGCCCCAGGGGCCGCACAGGCGGCGGCTCTACCTGTTGATGGGTTCCAGCATCCCTGGGCTGATGTGCTCGCACTGCGGCGTCTTCTGCGGCGGGAACAGAGCCGATGACGGCGTCACCGGGTTGTCCGCGAGCGCAAAGTCCTCATCGTCATCTTGGCTTCCCAGGAACAGCGGCAACTGTAGAGCCACACGAGCACAGTCAGCAACTTGTGTTTTAGCAACAACCTCCTCAAGCAGCTTCTTACAGCTCTGCCTCTGACCACAGCAGTAGCGATCACTCCTTAGGGCTCTGGGGCTCTATCCCTCATCCCCAGCTTGCCCTTTTCCAAGATGAGGAGCCCCAGACCTCACAAGAGAGCCGCTGTGGTCCCTTGGTGATCTTAGTTGCCTTTTTCTGACTCCTCAGGGGCAAAGGGACCACAAGTGCACACGGTGCTCAGGAGGCAGACACTCGAGGGCCTGCTGTGGCAGCAGGAGGACACCTCTGTTTTGTTCTCCAGACTCTTCTTGTTGATGCCCAACTTTTTTGGGACTTTCTGGTGCTACTACATATTCAGAAAATGACTTTAGATTAAAATTACAACCTTGGAGCTGACCGCTACTAATCAGGAAGATTTCAGCACTACCCAGTCAACTTCTGGCCCTTTCACGCTGCAAAGATACAGAAGAAGTGAAAAGACTCCAAGAGGGGAAGCAAAGCACACAATGAGATGCACAGGATGCCAGACAGACCAGGTAGCAAGTGCAGGGCTCTCACACCATGTGCCACAGGAGCCCAGCTGGTTTTGCACAGATCAACCAGGGCAAAAGGAATCTGAACCCAGGGGCTGGGACACAGTATTGGATGCTGCATCCCAGCAAGAGAGGAGCCTCCTGTCCTGGAAGATCCCTCTGCAAAACCAGGGCATCTTGGACACTGATGCATCAATTCTTTTGTAGCCAAACTGCACATAATGGTTACAGGGACTTTTCCTTGTCACCCTGGAATTGATAGGAAGGAATAGAGTTACTGCTGTTCAACTAGTGCTGCATTTCTAGGTGCAGGCCAGAGTAAGAAGTGGAGGCGGCTCCAGGCAAAAGGCTCTTCCAGCCACCAAACCGGGGCAGCAGGGAAAGGAACAACACGGAGGGCGGGAAGGAAAGCGCAGCCTCACTGCTCCCAGTGAGGAGGAAGCCTCCCAGCTCCCCCGCCAACAGCGGGGGGGCAGCTGGGTTTAAATGGCCCCTCGTTAAAGCCCCCTCAGGTAGGAGTGTGACTGAGAGGGGCCGGGCTCCTGCACCCGACACGAGGGCTGCTCGGTGCATGTGCCCAGCACAGCCAGCTGCCTGCTGCAGTGCCCGAGCTGCACCGAACCAGCAGCCGGCAGGGCCTGCACCTGCCTACAGCTCCCAGATTTACCTTCACTCTTCGGTTTTGAAAAGGCGTCGCGGTGAAGATATCGTCGTGGTTGTCCTTTGGCATATGCTCCAGGAAATCCCTCATCTGCTGCTTTCTCTTCAAGGTTCCCACTTTAGCAGTTACCATAACTGGTTCTTTCTTCTCTACATTAATCAAAACATAGTAATTGTTCAAAGATATTAGTTTTTAGGATTTAAAAATTAATTTGCATTTTAATTAATGAAAACTAATTAAAGCTTAATTAAAAAATAGTAAGAATTGAAAATTAATCGTAATCAACGCTAGACAAACAAAATTCTATCCCATTGGAGGTTTCCTTTAGTATATTAGACTCTACAAAAATTTGTGCCTTTCAGAAGAAAGTTTCTGCAATACATTTTAATTAAAAGCTTATGCTAGAGCCTCACACACCCTTTGCGAGCACTGAACATCACCTATTAGCATTGCAACAGAATTGTTCATGCATCTCGGTGGGTATCAAAGAAAACCGGGAGATTTCGCACCTGCATCGAGGCCAGCAGCGCAGCTGGGCAGAGCTCTGCTGCGCAGTGTCCTGGCACAGGGTTTGTGAACACGGGCACCCAGCCCCGCGAAGGCTCTGCCCTGCACAGATCTTACCGCATTTGCCTCAGATCTACCTGAAGGGCAGAAAGGACTTTGGCTCCTACGCTGCAAGTCCTGCAGCTTCTGTTACATGGGACGGAAACAGGATTGCCCTAGTTTTCTCTGTCTTTAAAGACCAATAACTGGTAACCGAGGTCGTCTCTTCTGTAGAGAGCACTATGATTCCGAGTTCTCAGTAAGATCAGTACCTTTCTCTCCCGTATTTCCCAAAGCCGGTGTCTTCGCGGCGCACGCCCCGGAGCCCTTGGCCTGCTGCTGCTCCAGGTACTTGTGGTGACACTCCTCGGCCGAGCGCGAGCCCACGGCCATGGCCACCTCGAGCCAGAAGCCGCTCCTGTGCTTGGGAAACGCCGCCACGGCCCTGCCAAGGAACAGCCCCGTCGCCCTCACCGAGCGCCACGGCAGAGCCCCGCGCCAACGGCCCGGGAGAGCGTTCCTGCGCATTCGGTTTGGGAACACGTTTTCCCTAGCATCTACCTTACCCCCTCTGCCTTTTGCTCGCCATATTTTTGCCATAACATTCATTTTTTCACGCTTTTTCAGCTTTATTTATAGGAACGTCTTTTACTTTCACACACATAAAAAATGCATGTAAAAGGGGATACAGAAGTACTGATCCAGGGACTTATGGCTAGTTGTAGTGTTCCTCTTTACCCAAATGAAGGTACCTGCAGCTCACATAGGAGCTCACAGAATAGCTACTGTCTCCTTCATTTCATTATTCTTCTAAAATTATGAACTTTTTTTTTTTTTTAAAGAGGAAGCTAAAACAAAGTAAGCCTTTAAAAATGCAAATGCAAATTCACAATGTGAATCAAAATTCTGGAAAAATAAACAAACAAAACCCCCCAAGTCTGAAAGACAGCTCAATTTAAATTCAAGTGCGTTATCCTTGCTGATGTCCAAAGGAAACAAGGAGGTGACTACTTGCCTGTATAGCTTCTGTAACTCCTTTTCAGTCCAATCGTCAGTGGTCCTCGGGAAAAACTCAAGAGACTTCTGGACCTTTTCTCTCTGTGCTCCCCCTGACTTTGCCGCTGAAGCTTTGCCAGCGCTGGCAACTGCACAGTTTGGTTTTTTGCCAGACACTTTCAATTTCTTTTCTTTCTCTCGAAATTGCTCCTCACTTGTCTCAAGCTCGCTTTCGGAGGTGAACACATAGACTGGAGGGTTGGTTCTGCTCCTGGTCCTGATCGTCCTGCCAGAGGTGCTGGAGCCCGCGGAGGACGTCTTGGCGGCAGGCGCGGGGTCCTCGCTGTGCCGCGGGACACGTGGCCGCGTGCTGCGTGACGCCGTCCCTGTCCCCGGCGCGCTCGGCACCTTGCTCGCGTCCTCCTGGGACCTTCCTGCGCCGCACGGCGATCGCAAGCTTGGAGTCTCTTGTGGCAACAGGGGCTTAGCTGCCCTCTTGACAGACAGGGGGACATCTTCACTGGATTCCTCTTCCTCGCTTGACAGTTCTTTCACTGAATTCTTCTCTTGAAGTCGTTTGACTGACCGTAAAGAGTACACGCAGGACTGCTGGTACGTGGCCAGTTCCACACGTTCTCTCCCTTTCTCTTCCTTCCTCGTTCCTGCAGTTTGGCTGTTATGTTTTCGGTAGTTTTGTCCTGCAGTAGTTAAGGGAGTCAACTTAACAGAAGCCTTTGCTTTATTAGTAGCAGCTGCACTATCAGTGTCCTCATCTGAAACACAGTGCCTGCTTGCCTTGCTTCTAGTGGACTTGGGCTCTGTTTCGGAGCTTACTCTTTTTTCTGTGTTTTTCCCTGAAAGAGAGTACCTGGGTATTATCAAATACAGCAACGTCAGGCACTGCTGTGCCCTCTGGCACACCAGTGCTGCTCAGCATTGCCTCACGTTGGGCATTGCCCCTTCCCCACGGCAGCCAGGCTGACCTCACGTAGAGATTCAGCACAAAGAGCTTTGTGTGCCACCTGTGCCACCTTCCTAGAAGTTTTATTTGCTGTACAGAGCCTTCCTGAAGGAAGCTGCACAGCTCTGTTTTATATGCTCTGCTTTACGCTCACCTCCCACATTAGGTTTTTCAGTTCTAACTCATCCAGCTCAGACAATGAGGCTGCACAGAGCCAGACTGGTCAACCGGGCTGCTCTTCAGGCTTAAGGCACAGGTAAAACTTTATTTAGAGAGCCAAAGCAGAGAGATAGAAACAATGCACAAAGCTTTTAGTAAAAAAAAAAAAAAAA
>VZSG01000494.1:183169-194479 GCA_013398315.1 Nothoprocta pentlandii | reverse complement strand
GCCCCGCCCCGGCCCCGCCCCCGGCGCTGAGGGCAGCGCGCGCGGCCGTTGGAGCCGTTGGAGCCGTTGGGCTTTGGGCGCCATTGGAGGCTTTGGCGCCGTTGGCGCCGAGGGAAGCGCCAAGGGAAACGCCCCGGGAGGCGTTTCGTGTGTGCCCGGACCCAGCACTCCTGCAAAGACACTTGTCTGTCCGTGCAGCCGGGCTGCCACGGAGCAAGCTGTGAAAGTTAAGGAGCGAAGTGGCTCTTGCAGCGCTAACCAGTGTAACCCGTGCGAGCCCGTGTGCTGACAGAGCTGGGGCAGCCTCACACGGTGGCCCGGGCCTGTGGAGGGGCAGCTCGAATGGAGAGAGGCTGCCCCCCGTCCCTGCCCAGGCCGGTCAGGAGAGCCAAGCAGGAGGCCAGGAGGGAGCATTCCCTGCTCCGCGTGCAGGTAAAATAAACGTAGAGAGACACAGAGTATAGTAACCAAATTATCAGCTATTAGCCATTTATTATTATTAGCCATCATTAGCCGTGAGTGTGCTTCTAAGCACTCGCTTGCAAAGTAACCGTGAACTCCAGCTCCATTTGGATTTCCGAAAGTGGCAGTAAATTCAGTGTGTGACCGTTAGCCTAAGTGGGGACTGCGGTTTTTTAGAGCCCTGAAGGTTACACAAGGCACAGGCCTGTGTACAAAGGTTACGTGTTGCGCTGCAGGTGGCCTTGGAAATTCCATACTGGATGTGAAACTACTTACCTCAGTGTTCACTGTAATTCACCAAGTGCCTGCTAATGTATGGTGGCTTCCCAAATAAACATCTGCTTGCTGTCTGTGCTGGATATTTTGGTATTCTGTTTGGTATTTTGTAAATATATATATATTTACATATATATTTGTATACATATATATGCATGTGTGTATATATATATATAGCTTTGTAATTAAAGCTTTTTGGACTTCTTACAGGAAATGCATAAACTAATTAATGGCCCACGTTATATAGCAGATGATTCTTTGCTTGCTTCTGCTCTAAATTTCCAAGAATTCAAATGCAGAGGAAAATAAACATGCAGATGCAGAGTCACCAGCGCTGAGAACCGAAGGTAGGTGCCTGTGGGTCACCAGTTACACAAGGATAGCAGGAAGCTTGTCTTGCAACAATAGGGGTTTTGGTCTCAAAGTCTCTTAGTGCATAGTTCTAATGTATCTGAGTTCTCTGGTCAATGAAGATAAACCGTATCTGATCTGTGATCTGGGCAAGTCCTGCTATTTTATAGAGACATTAAAATGAGAGGCCCAACGCAAGAGATTTAGAAGGGGGCTGTGTTTTGCTGCAGATCTGTATGTTCTGTTGCAGATCTGTACGTTCTAAGCTGGCTCTCCTGACTCGTGCAGTGCAGGGAACCTTGCCTGCCTCCCGAGTTCCCTGGTTTTGCCTGCTGAGCTGCAGCCTCTGTGTGCAGTGATGAAGCTGGTAGCGCTGAATGCGGGGCAGCTAGAGAGAGCAAAGGGGAGCATGGAAGAAGGACCTCAGAAGGCTGCTGTGGGAATGGCAAGAAAAGGATATGCTCACATTTTATGTTTTTATATGTCTGATTGTGGTATGTATATGATCGATATGTATATGATGGTCTGTACAACTGGTTTGGTCTAACAAAGCATAACACTGGTAAATGCATAGAGTCTATATTATATTGCACTGTATAGATTTGCACTGTATTATATAATATAATGCATAGAGCAGTCTATATTATATTGCACTGTATGGATTCAGCTCTTCTTAAAAAGCAAGCAACCTCTACACTCTACAGCTTAATCATTATTCCTAGGAATATTTTTTTCTTACTACTGTATTAAATACTTATGTGGTGATCTTTTCCCTAAAAGTATTCTGAATAGGTCTGTACTGCAGGCTAATGCTTTCGCGACAACTCCTGTAAGCCCTTCGTTGTTACTGTTTCCTCTCCCCGCTGTATTTTCCCAATGGTTACTCTTCTAATAGGTTATATGGTTTTAAGTAAGATTCACATTTCTAGTAGTTTCACTCCATTCTTGTCTGGCTCCTGAAAACAAGTTCTCAGCAAAGGAATCTAGAAATCTGATTTCATATACATAATGGCACGGCTTCCCAAATGAATACTAAGCCAAGATGTTCAGACTGATGCTCATTCTTCCTCCTAAAGTAATTACTCCTGGATTCATAGATTCATGGCTAGCTAGAAGAGGTTTGTCAATGTCTAATAGTACCTAACTGAAATTGAAGCAGTGAGAAGAGGAACTAGTGTGAAGAGAATCTTTTTGAAGGAAGTTTGGACTACACATATTTGTGGAAAAATGTCATTCAGATTTACAGGTTCACTTTGAAATAAGATTGTAATATTGTTTTCTAAAGTCAGTTCTGGGACAGTGCTATAAAAGGTAACAGTTTTAAGTCAGAATCTGTAAAACCTTGAGGGTCTGACACCAATGAAACTTTGATTAGGCTGCAGCCACCTTCTGCCAATGATTTTCACAATGGTCTTCACCCCCCACCCCGTCCTGACCCCACGGTTTAAATGCTTGTCAGGAATTTTGAGAACTGAAATCTTTTGGCAAGGAGAGATCACACTGGGAGCCAAGCTTCTGTTTGCCACCAGTATGTTATCTTTTTGCGACATGTTACCATTTTCTCCACTTACGTAAAATAGCAATGGGATTCTGCTTGTGAACATGCTTTAATGAGGCAGTTGCAGGCGTTGAGGAGCAGGGTGTCAGCTGCGGGGAGGGAAGCTCCCAGTGCAGGGTTTTGACTGTTGTGCATCCCTGCGCAGCCACTCTGACAGGGCTCACCGGCAGTACGGGGCAGCAACAGATCGATGGAATTACGTGTTGTCTGTGTACGTGAGTTTGGCTCTTTTTTTATTAAAAAGGGGAGTTTGTTTGCATTCCTCTTGTATTCATGCTTATTTATTCATTTTGGTTGGAATGCAGATGTGTTTGTGAAACTAATCTGTTTTGCTGTGAAAGGTTTGTACTTTTTAAGGAAGTTGTTTTTATTCATGACTGAAGAGAAATTCAGTCAAATAATGGCCTGAAAACTTGAGTGACACAGATTGTGTTAACTAGCACCCTAAAATACTGTTCTTTAGAATACCCTGCAATAGCTGCACATGTGGGATAATGACAAGAGAAAAAGCAGGTCTGGTTTCGCGTTCTGTCTAAGAAGGCTTTCTGGGCTCCATGCTGAGTCTGTCGGCCATAACATCACACCAGTTGAGTCTATATTTTTTTAATGGCATTTTCAGAAGTGTACTTCTGTTGCAAGCGCTTTAGGAAAGATGGATGGAGCTGCTGGAGGAAATGAGCTGAAGTTTGGTCTTTTTTCAAAATCAACAACCATGTTTAAAGTTCCTGGTCCGGTTCCCTAGCCGCTGGAACAAACGTCAGTGAGAGCTGGGAAGATGGTTCTGATTTGTGCCTCTTGGGAAGGTGTCCCCTGGCGCTGTTAGCAAGGCTCTGTTTCTCACTGTTCCTGACCACGGCCGCTCTGGTTCCTCGTTACCCCGTGCAGTGATTCTCGTGCTGAGCAGCCTCCTTGCAGCAGGCACGGGGAGCGCCACATCCGTCACAGGCTGCCAGGGGCCCTTGCACTGCCCTGCCCGCTGGGAACGGGAGTTGACGAGTGACGTGCGCTGTGGCTGCTTTGTCCACGCGTCAGGCTGCTGGGAGCACAACTGTGGTGAATTTGGTGTGAGCTGTCACACAAAACAGCCATGGCACGTGCCTCAGCCTGTGGATCTGCTGCATTACAGTACAGCATGCTGCCGTGGCTTCCCTTTGTGGTTGAAGAGAGCAGTGGAAGTAGATGCTCCCGGGACGCACCGCAGCTGTGGATGGGGGTCTGTGTGCAGCGACTGCAGCTGCAGTTAATGAAGCCAGTTCCTCCCCACATGCAGCCTACAGGAGGCCCCTCGGCTGGGCCATTGACACATTCCTGGCCTCAGATTGCTCCAAGAGTGGGATCCATGTCATGAATCTCAAAGTACAGGGGTGACCCAGTAGTGGTGGCCCACGTTCCCACCACAGCCTTGAAACTGCTTTCAGCAGGTTGTTGTGCTCACTGGGGTTACATGACGTCTCTGGTTTCCTTTGGTGCCTTGTCCCAGGAATACTGATAGAGCAGTGGATGTGGCCTCTCCAGGAATGCTGAGGGTAGCTGCTATTGCATTATGTGAAAGCGGTAAGAACGCTTGTTTCAAGGCACCACTTAGCAATCCAAGGTTAACAAAAAGTGTTCTTAGAAGTGCTAGTGCGCAGGTGCTGGACACGTGTAACTGTGTTTCTCTGGCAGCTGTGAAGCAGGGCGGTGAGGGCTGCCGGTGCCGTGCACAGCCCAGAGCGCCCCGCAAGCCCGTGATGCCGCTTAGTGGTCGCGGGGCGGGCGGGACGGCGTGGGGAGCGCAGCGCGGCCGCAGCGCGCACGGTGCGGAGCAGGGACCCGGCACCAAGGCTTTGCACTGCTTCCATGGGGACGCAGGGCGTGCCAGAGTGCTGTCGTGCTAACAGAAGAACAGCTGCTGTGGACCGCGCTCGCATTTTGAGCCGTGCATTGAAAACCCGGTAATGGGCTAAATGTGTTCAGCAATATTAAGGTGCTAACATAGTTTGGCTAAGTGTACTTAAAATGTTTAAAACAGAATTAGGGCCGTTACTGAAGCATTATCAAGATTTGTAAACTAAGAGTAGATATATTTAACAAAGATACATCAGAATAAAGTATATTTTTCGGCGTCCGGGCAGTCCCGGCCCGCGCCGCGTTCCGAGGCGCCGCTGCCGCTAGAGGGCAGGAGCCGCCCGCGCAGCGCGGCCGGGCCGCGGCCAGCGCCCGCGCGTGCCCGAGGGGCCGCGGGAGAGCCGGGCCGCCGCGCGTGCCCGAGGGGCTGCTGGCAGTGCCCACGTGCTCCGTGCTCAGGCTGCCCCTGCAGAGCGCGGCAAGGAAGGCTCGGGAGCAGGGATTCTGCATTCTGCTCCCATGTACGCCACAGAAATGACCTTCCCAATTATTTTCAGTGAGGTGCCCGAGCCATAGGCGGCCTTAGTGCATTCCTTAGGATGATTCCTGGCATCACTTAGATACTGCCATGTTCCTCAGCAGAGCGTTCCAGTGGCCGCTACTCTCAGGGTTAAAAATGTGTGCTTTATTTCTGATCTGAAATGGTTTAGTTTCCAGCTGCTGCAATAAGCAGTGCATTTCTCTGCTGGAATAAACAGTTTTCTAATAGCAGAAACTTTCCCCCTATGCAGGCGGTGAATAGATCACATTCTTTCATTCTGTTCAATGACATAGGAAAAGCTTCTCCCCCCACTGTCGAGGATATTCCTGCTGCATTTCCAAACCCTCGTGGAGGTGGAATCCTGCGTCTCCAGTGTCCTCACTAAGGATGCCCCCGCCTGTAGCGTGCCCAGTAGCAGTGTGCTTGCCCCAGCGCTGGCTGTGCAGCTCCACATTGCCCTTCACACATCAGCTCCTGGCTGCCCCCTTCCCTTGGCATCTTCTGTAGGCCACCCTTCCGAATGCTGACCTGGAGGACCAGCCTTAAGAGCAGATTTCAGTCCTGTCCCAACTGAGCCCACTTGTATTTTACCTCTTGCATATTTACCTGCATATTTTTCCTCATGCTCTACTCAAGAGCATTCCATAACCTTCCTTCTGTAATGATGGTTCCTTTTTGCTTCCAGTTTAGATTTATTCATCACTAATTTATAGCTTTTTGTTCTTGTGCCAACCCTGTTCTTTAGCATGCTGAATTCTTTCCTCTCACCGTTGCTTCCTGCCTTGCTGGGTCTAGGAGCAGCCACAGCCTGTCCCGCCCAGGGCTTCACTGAAGGCACTAACCCCGCTGCTTTGTGGCAGCCTCTGGGCTGCTTTGACTCTGTTTTTGAAGCAGATAATCAGAGCTGCACTTGGCTGTTCTCTAGTGAGAGGAGCTCTTTGCTTGTACAGAAGTAGCAGGAATTTATTGCCCTTATAGGGCATGTCTTTCTCCATGTGTCCTCAGATGCTTGATGCTGAATCTCTAGTTTGGGTAATAAAGGCAGTTCTGACATTGGATGTTTCTGTAAGGAACTTGGCTTATTCATGTCCAGTTTTTGTCCGTCTATTTTCTTTGCGTGTCTATGAGCAAAGCCCCAGGGTTGCATGACCACTGGGAAGGCCCATTCATTGTGTCACTTGTCAGGCCCCTCCAACTCTTACCGTGTGGGTTGCAGTTTTTTATAATCTCTAAAATAGCTTGTTGCTGATGTACTTATTAAGCCAAAATGAGGAGCAGGTGACAGGAGAAAGCAAAACCATAGCAAGGTGAGGCCTGGCTGCTTGGGCTCTTCCACCAGGAAGAAAAGCAGATCAGATCAGAGCCGTGCAACCCCTTGAATTTGCAGAGTAATGGACCACAGGTATCTGTGGATAAACTTCTGCTTTTGTTAGGACTCTGCTGCACACAAAATAGCTGCAGTACTGGAGTTTGCAGCCTGGGCTGTGGCTTAAGGCAAAATGTGTTTCTGCTTCAGCACCGGCTGTGGCTGAGCTCAGTCTGTGAAGTGATCAGAGTGACACGGGTGTTGTGCCCTGAGGAGCAGTGCGAGCGCTGCAGCAACCCCTCGCCTGTCTTGGTGCCTCGAACCGCACGTGTGGCAGAGCAAATAATGACTTGAAAATAATCCTGAGGGGCTGGAGTTGTCTCTGTTTTGCTTTGTAGAGCTCCCAGCACGGGGGCTCCCATGCGCATACATCTGAATAAGGACTGCAGTAATTTAGGCAGTAAGAAGAGAGGGCACTGACCAAATGAGTTCCCTAGGGGCTGCTATGTGTGCTAGCTGCGTGAATGCTGGTCCTGCCCATGTTGCCATCGCATGGTGCTCGTCAGCAGTGCTCTTCCAGTACTGCTGATCCGCACGTTACTGCCGTTTCAGCACCGGGCAGAGGGCCTAGGAGAGCCCTTGCAAGCACTCCTGTGGGTTCCGCGCCTCCACTGCTCAGCAGTGGCACCGTGACTCAATAAGCTTGTTTCTTTTAATTAGCAAAAGCAAGAATCAGTGAGATGAAATCCAAAATCAGCCTTTCTGGACTGAGTGAAGCATTCTTGGTGCTGCAGGAGTGTGGCCACATAGTGGGAAAGCAGCCTGCTGAGCTGCAGGCAATGGTATAGTATTAGTGCAGCATTTTAATTATACAAAAGGATTAACCCTTCCAAAGACTAGTTTTAAAGGAGTTAGGCTAAACCCAACTTTAAGGACTGAATCTGGTTTATCTCGCCGTTCCCAGAGATACAGTTGCTTTGCAGCAGCTGCATGATTTTCTAACAAAAGTGAGGCCGTAAGCAGCTCTGCCTTCCCGTGTGCTGTGTGTGCCATCGAAGGCAGGCGCCGTCCCCGTTGAGCAGCACCTGGCAGTGGCTGGGTGTGCAGCAGGGCACAGCCGTGCTGGCGGCAGCAGCGCCTTCCTGTGGGCTCACGTGAAACAAGCAGCACGTGCAGCCTTGGCCTTTGCACCGCCCGTAAGCTGCTCTGGAGCCTTCCTGCTGCTGTGTGTGGCCTCAGCTGAGCCGAGCTTGGTGGCCTGGGGACAAGCAGTTGTTCTTGGGTGCTGCCCCTGTCTTTGGGACTTGGGCTTTTCAGCCTGTGTTTCTCACTCCCAAGTTGCTGGTGGCTTTTTGCCATACCAGGAGCTGATCCTGCTTGTCTCTGCAAAGAAGCACAACTGATAATGACTTAGGAGAGACAGAGTTAGGATGAATGCTGTTAGGAGACAGCACACTGTGATTAGAGACCTTGGTATTATGTCCTTGAGAAGGTGGGATGGCCTCACAGTGTCATAACCTGTCCTAAGATCTGGCAAGAAATGATTCAAAAATAACCCAAGAGTTTAAAAATTCATGTGGCGCATGACGGGTGCTGCCTTGCAGAATGATAACTTTGCAGTGATACTCACTTCCTAGCAGGGCTGTTTGTACTGCAGTATTTTGCTTCTTGGGAGAGAAATCCCCTCAGAAGTAACAGCATATCAAAGCTGATGTGCTCCTGGATGTCCCTGTCTGAAAGGGTAGGGGTGGAAATGTGGGGAGGAACCTCCCTGTTTGTCCTTTCCCCAGGACAGCCGCTTGGGCAGGCCACCACCGGAGCCCGTGCCCAGCTGACAAACTTTGATTCGTGTGTTCTGCTGTGGTACCATGATACTGATTTGTCCTAAACGCTGAACAAATAGCTTGGTAAGTGAACATCCAGTTCAAAGAGCTTCCAGCTATGGCAAAGGGAAGGAGGAGAGAAGAAAGCTAAGAGCTGCCTTACAGGTGCTTGGAGTGACTGGTCTCCTGAGACTGTGACAAGCCAGAAGTCTTAGGCCAGTATTTTAAGATGCAGGCCATGGCCTTGCACTGGGTGAATGCAAGCGTCTGCGCTGGGCTCTGGTTGCGGCTGTTAGTGAAAGCCTTGGTATAAAACACAGGCGAAGGCCCCAGCCTGGCCTGGCGCGGGCAGCTGGGCCCTGCCGCGCTGGGCCCCGCAGGAGGCAGGAGCGCCCGCAGCAGTGGCCCCGTGCCAGCGGAAGCATGGAGATGCTCCCATTCCTAACACTGCGCTCCAGGCTGTCCTTCGGGAAGCCTGCCAGTGGCGTTTTGTTAAGCAGGAACACTTCGAATTAAAGCTGTAATGCTTGGGCAGGCCAGTGCCTGTGAAGTGTGGGTAGGTGTTTTTAAGTCAGGTCAAAGTGGAAGAGTTCAGATATTTTTAGATGTTATCTGTAAATGTTAAAAAAATATTCATTGTCTGTTAGTAAGAGGAAAGCAATACCTGTTCTGTGTGAGTGTGAGAGCTCTTCAGTGCCACTTTCTACTTAGTCACTTAGGAGACATTTTAATCTAGCAAAATGCAGGAGCCTCTAGCGATGCCAATGCCTGTTCTTAACACAGCACAAATTATAAAGCCGTTAGCAGGGTGGATGTTGTCCACCTTCAGAATATTCATTGGCAAGCTCTTAAAACAATTTAAAAATAACGTTGCCATTTTTTTTAACATGGTTTTCACAGTGCCTTGGGTGTTTGCCCAAGGTGCTGCCTTGCTCACACCTCTGCCTGAGAAAGAACATCTTTCAGCTCCAGGGGGACTTACAGTTCAGCATAGGTCCAAATCACACCGAGAGTTTCCAGATTTCTTGCTTTCTTTCTTTTCTTTTTTTTTTTTTTTTTTTTTTTTTTCCCCCATCTCCTGCAAAAAGCTGTCTTTTCCATAGCAAAGTAAGTGATAAATGTTTTGGGTTGCTTGGGATGAAAGTAGGAGGCTTTGCAATCAATCGCTGTGTTCAGACCATAAAACTGGGGTGAAATCAGGAGCGCTGGGGGTGGCCTCTGAAAGCAGGCAGCCCCTGGCCGCGTGCTGCCTGCAGCAGTTCAGCTCCGCGCGGGCCGGGTCGGGGGGAGCTCCCGGAGCCGAGGGGCCGCCCGAGGGGCTGGCCGCACTGTGGGGGCTGCTGCCCGCATCCCTGCCAGCCTCCCCAGCCAGGCCCTGTGCCCGCTGCTCCCCGACCTGGGCGCACAAGGCAGAGGGTTTTTTATCCGCTGCCAGTAGTGCACAGAGGCTGCGTCAGGATTTCGCTGCTGTGGTGACTATAAATCTGCACATTTCTAGCCCGAGTTTATGGCCATTTTATGTGCTCTTGCACCAACACTTTTGCCTTTTAGTTTAAAAATCTCTCCTCCCTCCCTGACCACACTGAACAGCCCCCCTTGCCTCGTTGCGTGGGCTCTAGGTGTTGGGTTGCTGGGGACAGGGTGTGCGGCGTCAGAGCAGCCGTGTGCTGAGGAGGAGCCGTGCGACCTGCAGCGCCACTGCCTGCCCACGGTGCCCACTGCCTGCCCACGGTGCGCACTGCCTGCGTGCAGTGCCCGCTCCCTGCACACGGTGCCCGCTCACTGCGCGCGGTGTGCGCTGCTTTCGTGCGGCACCTGATCCCTGCACGCTGTGCCCGCTGCCTGCCCGCGGTGCTCACTCCCTGCACGCGATGCCCGCTCCCTGCTCACGGTGTGTGCTGCTTGCATGCAGTGCCTGCTCCCTGCATGTGATGCCTGGTCTCTGCGCACGGTGCCCGCTGCCTGTGTGCAGTGCCCGTTCCCCGCCCGCAGTGCCCGCTGCCTGCCCACAGTGCCCACTCCCTGCACACAGTGCTGCTGCCTGTGCCCAGTGCGCGCTGCAAAGCAGCAGTCATCTCGGCTGTGCGGGTGTCGCTGGACAGGCCGAGCTCCAGGCCCAGGCCTGCCCAGCAAGGGGCCGGCTCCGCTGCTCCCGCAGAATTCCCCACAGCCTCCACTCTGCTAATTGGAAATGTAAAAAATGATGTTTCGCAGTTTTTCAAATCCATACCCAGTCATTTCACTCTCTTGCAATGTTACTCTAGTGGTTATGAAGTGTAGCTTAATCTGCATTAACACTGCCTTTTAACATTGGTTTAGCAAGGAGACCAAAACCCCCCATCCGGCTCCAAAGAGCTATCACGGAGCAGTTGCAGGCAGAGTACTGGAGATTCTTCCTTTCTAGAGAATAATACATGTAATGGTAGTGCGTAGAATTTCAATGTCGTGATTAAATATTCTGGAGTCTTATTAATTAAATATTTTATATTTGTGCAAATGGCCTTCATGCTCACAATGGCATGCTAATTCCTAAGTGCTGTTTGGAGGGAAGGGAGGAAGGATGCAAGTTCCCTGAGGGTGAACGATCCTTTCTGGAATGAATGTGTCAGTGTGCTCTTTGGCAATGTGCTCTGTGAGGAGCAGCTCCGTGGAGCAAATGTAAATACCTCTTTTTATTCGGTTTGACCCCAGAGTCACATAAATGGCTCGCTGCTGGTACTGCACAGGGAAACTTATCAGTAATAAAGTATGGGAGTGCATTAATATTCTGCAGATAGCAGTCTCAGTGCCGCCAACATTATGATTCTGCGGTGGTAGTTATTAACCTTTTCTCGAGTGTGACCCCATGTTACAATCTAAAGCCTTTGCAGGCTTCTAGTCCCTGCAAGTCACAGAGAGTTAGGAGGTCAGTGCAGGCTCTTGAGACCAGCTTATGACCCCTCTCAGGGCATGCTAGGAGCTGAGTTTCTCCTCTGCAAAGTAAACGCTGGGCCCGCTGAGCGGTGTGTGGTGAAGCGGCCTCCTCATGCGCCCCTCATGGGGCTGTGCCCGGCGGAGCGCTGAGCCGCGCTGCTGGGAGTGCTGCACTGCAACGGGGGCTGCAGGCATGGGCTGGCTCGTGCCCCTTCTGTGCGGCGCCACGGGGCCACCTGCACAGTGCCCTGCC
>VZSG01000494.1:161131-172173 GCA_013398315.1 Nothoprocta pentlandii | reverse complement strand
TTACGTAGTGCCCTGCCTGTGCAGCCCCCTATGTGCACAGCGCCCTGCCTGTGTAGCGCCCTGCGCGCATGGAGCCCTGCCCGCGTAGAGCCCTGCCCGCCATGCAACCTTTGGTGGCACAGCCCTGCCCATACTACCGTAGAGACATGGAGATTTCTTGGGCAAAACCTAAGCAGCCCAAATCTGTTCTGTAAATGGAGGGCTGCATTTCCAGGAAGAACAGGCAGTGCAGAAAAGGCTTCGATGTCTTTTATGTTTCTAATGGTGCCATGAGCTAAGTTCCCTCGCAGAGGTTCGGAGCACCGGCTGTTTGCTGCCACGTGTCACAGGGCGCTCCGTGCAGCGCCGCTGTGCCCAGTGCCAAAGGCAAACCTTTGCTGGGGTAAACATGCTTCCTCCAGAAGTACAAGAGTAAAACAATCTTTATGTTTCTGATGGAAAATGACTTATAGAAAATGGCCTATTAATTTCTTTGCATTTAATGAAATCTGATTGTAGAGCATTGCAGTTTAGTGCTTGCCTGAGAGAACTTTAATGCAGCGTGACAGGGAGTATGCATTATTATAAATTTCAAATAAATTTCTCTTGCTCTTTTTCTCTCTGCCTCCTCTCCCCACACAGTAACAATAATAATAAAAAAGCCTTTACGATGCTAGAGGCGGCAGCCAGTGCCAACAGGAGTGACTTGCTTCTTCATTTGGCAAGTGAGGGTGAGACTCATCAGTCTGTTAATGAAGAAATTGAGGTTCAGTTGTATAGTTTTTCTCTTCTCCTAGTTTTGCCCCCAAATACTCTGTTTAGATGGTAGACCAAGGCTGACCTTTATGTGCTCAGACCTTCGTCCTGGAGAGGTGAGACGGGAGGAGAGGGCCAGGGAGCCCTGGCTGGAGGGGCTGCAGGGCTCCGGGCTGGCGCAGAGCGTGCGAGGAAGCAGCACGAGGCTCCCGGAGCTGGGCTCTGACCCCGATGGAAAGCGGCTTTGCAGCTCTGCCCCTCGCAGGACTCCTGGCAAAATAAAACTGCCCCTCATTGTCATATAGACATCCTGACCAGGGACAGCTGCGTAAGTGGTTAACCAGCTTGCTGTGGTAGGACTGAGCACTCTTGGCATCTTTTTCCTTTTGTTCTCTCTCCCTTTGAAGTGAACCCCAAATTCAGTGCAGTGCTTTTGGGACAAGAGCAGGGAGACCTGTTAATAAAATTATTCTCTAGCAAGGTTAGCCTCTGAGCTGCTGGTGATCTGCAGGGCCTGCTGATGATACAGGGCGATAGAAAATCAGTAGCATGGGAGCAAATTACTAATAGAGTAAGAAGGAAAATGTTTAGCACTGGTGGTTGCTATGACTACTGTTGCATCCCTGCTCCGGGACTCCTCACATGTCTTCATCCCCCACTTAGGTTATGTTGCCTCAGGTCATGGCCACCGCTCAGCGTGTTGTGTTAGTGGCATAGTCAGATCCAGGTATAACTTGGTGCATTTTCACTCGATTCATTTTTAATGCATGTTAATCCATGCATGCAGTCACACCCTAGCAGCCCCCAGTGTCCCCTTGGACCCACTGGAGCCACCTTTGAGCAAGACACTTGAGCAGCCTCCCAGTGCGGGCTGCTGCAGGACCATGGACACCACTGGCCCCCACGGCCACGCAGAGCTGGGTGCCCTCGTTGTCGCGCTCTGCGCATGGGCAGGGCCATGCAGGGCACCCAGTGCACTAACAGGCCCAGCTAGCGCAGGCATTCTGGTCCTGGCACCACCGTCCAGCCCAGGCTGCGGGGCCTCGAGATGGCCCCTTCTCAGCAGGGCCTCACATAGGTCTGAAGCAGCTGTCGGCTCCTTGCACTCCGTGAGTTTGCATGCAACGTTCTGCAGTTCAAACTTCCTTTCCAAGTCCATTTATTTTACAAGAGCAAGCAATTAGTGTAGCTTTCTCTACTGTTTTATTTATACTTGGTGCTTCTGGACACAATTTCACTTTTATCATGAGCACGTTTCCCCGCCCAAGGGTTTTGTGATGGACTTCTCTGTGTTATGGGGAGGGCTCTGCACTGCCACAGCTGTCCAGCTCATGCAGAGAATGGCTGGGGCAGAGTCTGCCATTTCGTAGAATCAGAGAATCCTTAAGGTTGGATGGGACCTCTAGAGATCATCCAGTCCAAACACGCAGAGTCATCCAGAGCACGGGACACAGGCTGCGTCCAAGCGGCTTGGGAAGATCTCCAGAGCAGGAGCCTCCCCAGGCTTCCTGGGCATCCTGGGCCAGGGCTCGGGCACCCTCACTGCCGAGAAAGGGCTGTTACTGTCAAGAAAGCTCTGTTACGTGCTGTGTCATTAGCCCTGTCACTGCCCTCCTTCCGCTGTGAGTGTATGGGAACAGGAATGCCTGTGCTAGAAGAGGCCCTTTGGAGACCCCGAGCAGGACCCTCGGGACACCTGCAGTCAGGCACTTGGCACAAGTTCTTTCCTACCTGTGCTGATGATCTGCTGCTCCCTAGAGTACCCGAACTGAGGTCCTTCTTGGTCTGCCAGCAAACCTCCTTGGTCTGCCAGCGTGGCCGGGGCAACTCTTATTTCTTGGCTCTCGCTGCAGTGCGGTTTGCACGTTGCAGCCCTGCAGCCCCGGCGCCCCGTGGCTGTGCGCACTGCAGGCCATGCTCAGCCGTAGGGAGGAGCTCCTTGGCCCTGGAGCGGTGCTATGGGAGCTGTGCGTGCAGCACCAGAGCAGAGCCCGGGAGCTTTGCTTTCCATAGCTTGGCGACACCACGGCGGGACTGGCTTTGTTAAGAACAAGTAAAGAAGAAACTATGTTCTGTCCTGGTGAAATGCAAATCTGTAGACTAATTGTGCGAGAATGTCTGGTTTCTGGGCTCACTTTCTTTGCTCAGCATCCTCTAATTAATTCTTGTTATCCCCTTTTCTTTCGTAACTAATTTTTATTAAGCCAGCATTTGTCATCTGTTTGAAGTTGATTAAAACACTCTTGAATCTTATTTTAATTATTATTAATAAATTTCTAAAAGAAGCATCATCATCACAGTACACCCCACTGCCAGCCAGCCGGAGCTCAGATGAAAACCATTTCCCAGGGAGGTGGAGAGGAGCAGGCAGAGTGTTGGGAGAAGGTAACTGCTCTCCAGGAGGGGACTCGGCCACTCTTGTAGGGTGCCTGTGTTAGCACCCAGGGCTTCAGAAACTGATTTGCTCTGCTGCAAAGGTTGTTCAGATCTAGTTTGGATACATCTAAGCTGCTTAGTTTTACACAGAATCCCAGAATCCTAGAATGGCTGAGGCTGGAAGGGACCCCTAGAGATCATCCAGTCCAACCCCCTGCTCCAGCAGGGACACCCAGAGCATGGGGCACCCGGTCACATCCAGGCGGGTTGGGAAGATCTCCAGAGAAGGAGACTCTATAGCCCCCCTAAAGCTGGCTTTCCTAAGGAAAGAAACAGACACTAATCTTATAGAAGCTATATAAAGTTACTGAATTCTTCTCGTTTCTTTTTAAGAATTAGAGCTTGGTGTAAAAGAGATCATGGAATTTTAATCCTTTAGATGCTGCTTAGATGCTTAGAACTGAAGACTTCTGGTAAGTGATGAGATTTTTTTTTTGCAAGTAATGGTGTTCTTTAGGGGTGTCTTTTGCAATAAGGAAGAATTAATTTTCATAGATGCTAGAAGCTTGCTCAGTGGTGCCCTTTCAGTTACTGAGAATCATTGCTCATCATCAGATGAGTTAAGGCATCTGCCTGCTGCAGATGCTGGCAGATGAGAAGCTGTGATTCTGACTCCTGAGAGCAGAGCGTCCCCTCTAAGACACCTCTCCTCACCGGCCGTGACAAAGTGGGGAGCAGCGACCTCCCCTTGCCACGGGGAAGGATCTCTGGACACCTAACTCGGTGGCTCATGCCTTTCTCTAATGTCAGTGCTCTGAGAAACTTGGAGGTCTCAGTTTCGGCCCTCGCTCTGCCCTTGCTCAGCTGTCATTCCCAAGGCCCCTGCGGAGCACGGGGAGCGGCAGCGGGGGCTTGGGCGGCAGGAACTGCCCCGCACGGCACCGCTGCTACTGCCCGCCACCCGCTGCCGTCATCGCTGGTCCTAGCGCCGTGGCAGCCCCGCCAGCAGCGGAGAGGGTCACTGACCCTCCGAAGGATATTTCCAGGCTGCCTCACATTTCTTGTCCTACGAGCTAGCGGTCGCTTTGCTAAATGGCACTGCTGTGTCAGAGCTCTCACGGAAGGGGAGCAGCCGGCGCCTCATGCAGCAGCATGCTCACGGCTCCGGTGGCTGTGAGCAGAGGTGACAAACCCTGTGTGCTCGTGGCCTGGGGCTGCCTGCGACCTGGGGCCTCCTCTCCTTGTTCATGTGTCCACACGGGAGCGCTGTGGGGGAGGCTGAGGAGGGAGGCTGCATGGAGGCTGCACAGCCTTCCCAGCACGTGCCATGGCTGCTGCCAGGCACCCGTCTGTGCCCACACTTCTGTCCAGGGCTGTCATGACACAAGACCTTACAGTAGCCTGCAGCACACATGTTCAGAAATGATCGGCTTGAGTCTGACGTGGCAAATAGAGACTGGGGGCCTGAGGTTTGTCCAAGGTATCAGCAATGAAAACAAGGGATTATAAAGACTGTGCCACTTCACTTAGATATAATGGTAGCCTCCTTTTATCAAGTGTGTTCTCCCCCTCACCCTCATTTAAGTAACTCTGCTTTTTTGAGTTATTAGGAAACAGCATTTTCTTGAGGTGACGCTCCAGCTACGTTAAGGCAGAGCTTTTCTGTGCCTGTCACTGGTGGCCTCGGCGTCCAGGAGATGTCCCTCATGGGGTGCGAGGCCAGATAATGCTGTGGATGGCTGAGTGCTGTGGTGGGACGCCTGGGTGCTGCGGCGGGAGGCCTGGCTGCTGCAGCACTGCATGCGTGGCGGGCACGTGCTCACCCAGGGGAGTGGGGCACGCGAGCAGGGCCTCTGGTCATGTGGGCTCGCTCCGCGCCCATGCAGGAGCGCTCATTTAACTAATCTCTCATTGTGTTATTTTTGTGATTAACTTCAGATTGAGTTGCTCCATATGCTCGTCCTGCCTGCTTGGGTGGCTGCTGCTCTCTCTCCTGTCCGCTCCAGGAGCGTTAGCAGCAGAGGTGCAGGTGCCTCTCCATGCTGCTCCCTGTGCTGGTTTTGCCAGCTTGACCATGGCCAGAAGTCGCAAAGGCGGTTCCTGTGGCTCCTGTCACTGCTGCCCTCAGCAGTGACATCCCGTCAGTCCCCTGGGACGCTGCAGGGCCCGGGTGGGCAGTGTGCCTGCGTTTACGGCTGCTCTCCAGGCTGGGGCTGCTGGGCGAGCGGGCCGGGCCGCTGGGGTTCATGTGAGCTGAGCACGGACAGGATGCTGGGGCAGGGGAGGTGTCGTCACCTCGGCCTGCGCGGTCACCCGCACGATTTGTTTGTAATTTGGGAGGGAGACAGCTGTGATTTTCACTTGTCAGCCTCCGTGAGCCAGACTGTGCCATCCCAAAAGCAGCGTCCGGCTGCTGTGCCCCTTCACCCACACGGGACTGCAGTGGTGCTCCATGCAGCAGCAAGGGGCATCTCTCCCAGCTATGCGGCAAGTTCCCAATGTGCAGCCCGACCTGGCAGTGCCACTGCACTGTCCCTTGCTCCGCGAGCTGGGGACACTGCGCACTGACAGGAGGGGACCCTCTTCTTCCTTCTGCGCTGTATCTGGGATCTGGTGTGATGTGGTTAAGCTCATTCACATCAGCTTGTATCTCAGCCTGCTTACTGTCTGGCAGGCTCAAGCCGGGGTGATGGGCAGCAAAGGCCTCCCCAGAGGGGCTGTGGAAAAGAAGAAAACCTGGCGAGGGAGCCCAGCGCAGTGGCACGCAGAGCTCTGCGCCACCACGGTGGCATACATGGCTCTGCACCACCACGCACAGCTCTGCACCACTGTGGCAGCCCGCACGGCTCTGCACCGCTGCAGTGTGCCAAAGTGGGTGGCCAAATAACCCCTTACCCGTGCTGCGTGTTCCGAGCAACCTGCAGCCATCCAGTGTGAGTCCAGATATTTTCTGCACATTTTTCAGTAATATCTGAAGGGATCATGTTATAAGTAATCTACTTGGCAATAAAAACACCGTGAGTAGAAAAATGTTGAGCTTTTGACATATTTCAGACTGAAATGACGTTTTGCCACTGCAAAAGAGACAGGAATTTCATTTATAAGTGACAATAGCAGGATTTTCATGGATTAAAGTGCCATAATACATTAATACCAAAAATAGTACCTTTATTGTCAATGCCTGCCTTTCACTGCTATAACTGATTTATAAAGCAGCTTCTGTGTGGATCACGAATGGATTATGTCCACCAGGGCAGGGCAGGAAAGGCACTGCCTTTAGGTGCTTACGGTGGCCGTGAACCCTGCGGCCGCAGGGCCACGAGCTAGGCGGGGACACGGGGACGCTGCCCGCGCGCCTGGCATGGCCACCCCGCGTAGCCTGGGGCTGCTGGAGCAGCGCGGGCCCCTCCAGCCGCCGTCCCAGCACCAGTATAACTGCACGGAAGGCCCCAGTGACAGCCTTGCAGGGTATTCTTTTGGTCTCCAGCAAGTTACGGCTCAGGGACCTTCTGAGTCCCCACTGGTATCTTTGCATTTACTAGTTCTTCTTTTTCTTTCTCTTGGTGACTACCTGGTTTGTGTTTTGAAGCCACTGAAGCGTTCACTGGGCTGTTGCACCATTGTGGAGCTGCCTCGAGCAGCTGCTGCGGCAGCGGGCACAGCGCACAGGGACACGCGGAGCGCCCTGGACTGGGCGGCCACATGGACAGACTCTCAGCGAACGGCGTCCTCACCCTTCCGCAGTGCTCAGGGGAGCGCTTGGTGACTCACCCTCGTCTTCACCCTTCCACAGTGCTCAGGGGAGCTCCAGCCACGGCCATGGGCCCCAGGGGCCCTACTGGAGCAGGGGCTCGCCTGGGGGTCTCCGGCCCCGGCCAGGGATGCTAAGGAGCAGCTGGAGGGATCACTGGTAGGATTTCCTGAGGGCTCCTGTGGCCTCCTTAATGGGCTCTCCCTGCCTCTCTTCCCGGCGCTTGCTGCTCTCACCCATCCAAGGCTAACTAGCTTGTTTGTTAGTTTGAGGCTGCAGGGAGAGCTGTGAGTGCTGCCACCAGTGCCGGCTTTGACAGCCTCCTCACAGTCAGATCTTCCCTGCCACACAGCGCTGTAGCACCCGAGAAATTGGCCTTTAGGACCAGCGAACAGGGAGATCAGGATCCTCTGTAGCATTTGTTATGGCTGTAGGAGCAGCCAAAGGATTACTGTAGTTACGGTGCTTGCTGTGGATATCGTTTCCCAAATGCTTTTAGCTTTACTGTGGCAGTTTACCTCTAATTGCAGAAACACCAGAATGCCTTAAGCGTATTTATGCACTTGAGTTTTATTTTAGTTACTCATTATAAAAGTGTTAATAACAGCCTGAAGGGAGGGAGAAGAATTGCATTTGAGCAAGAGAACCAAAGACAAGTTGGTTTGAAATTTCACTTAATGGATCATTCTGTCCTTGGTGGAGTTTTTCTTTTCTGCTGTTTTCATTTCTCCTTCTGCCACTTGATGGTTCAGAAGCAGAAGGCGTCAGAGTTATATAATGCCATTAGTCCCAGCTCTGGGAACAGTTGGCAAACACAGTCCTTGGGAGACAGTGCCTTCCCTGCCGGTGGTAGAGAAGAGCTTGCTGGTCCAGAGGGGCAATGCTGGCTGTGTGTTAGTGGTTCAGCACAGGGGAGTTTGTCTTGGGTTAATTCACTAGCTGTGTCACCTTGCACCTTCTTACGCAGGAAAACGTTATCCTTTGGATCAAGTTGGCCTAACTGTCCATCTACACAGAAAGGAGGGGCTTGAGGCCACCAAGGGGGGTCTCTTTCTCGGCTTTTGTGTTTCCTTCTAGGAGAGGCTGGGGTATCATCATGAGGTAGGGGTAGAGCGGGAGTAAAATGTGGCTGTTTATCGTCTGCAAGGCTTCGGTGATTATTTGTACATTCAGAATTTGTCAGGGGGAATATTCAAAGGGGTTAAATAGATAAATTATTTGTGGTAGTACAGGTAGGTTGGAGACTTCAATTCCCCTGCAGGTTATAGGTAGGGGACTCATTTATCAGGCCAGACAGGAAATGTACATGGGTGTGCATGGGTGCAGTGTCTTCTGATTCCCACATGACACTGTTTTCATGCGTGTGGTTTGTTCTCTTGATGGGGACACCATTTCAGTTGCTTTCGGACAATATATCAGTTACTGTTTACCAAGTAATCTCAGATCTGTGTCTGAAAGAAGAGAGTATCCTGCAGGAACATCAGAGCCTGGGGATGCTTCTCTTCAGACCGGCGTGGTTGCACAGAGCAGAGATTAAGGCAAGTGCAGCTTACCTGGCCGGCGCGTTTCCCCGCCGCGCGCAGGAGGCAGGCACGGGCAGAGCCCCGGCCCGGGCGCCGCAGCGGCCCCGGCAGGGCCTCGGGCCTGGCAGCGACCTCGGCCTCCAGTGTGGGAGAGCTCAGAGGGGTTCCTGTGCACGCAGGTTTGCAAGCTGGACACGGGGGCAGCGATTCTCATTTGAGACTGTCTAGAGCTAAAAGTGTCTTTCTGAAGTTTATTGGTTTTCCAGCTGTGAGGGTAATAAACCCTCTCCTGCAGTTTAATATTTGTTTTCATTCTTCCAGTTCAGTGGTAATTTTTCCCCCTGGGAAATAGATGGAGAGGGTCTGGGCTGGGAACAAGTGCACTGTGAGGCTGCTGCGGGGGGCGGCTGATGGGGAGCTCTTGCTCCGCAGGACCCTTCGCTCTCCTTGGCCGTTTGCCTTTTGCAAGGCCTCGTGAGGCCCTGCAGCGCCACTGTGCCCCTGGCCCCGGTGTCCCCGCACGGGCAGAGGTTGTTCCCTGGCCCGGGAGGCTCTGCGCACGTTCTCGGAGCCGGGGGAGGCTGGGATGGCACCTTACCCTTCCTGTGTCTATTGCAGGGCTTGATGCTTTGGCTGAAAAAAGGAACAGGAAGCTTCCCTGTGTCCTTTAAAAACAATCTGAAGTTATTTAGGGACTGACTCAGTCCTGGCGTAGCACTGCAGCCCTCCTAGCTGGGATCTGACCTTGCTGCTATTAATTTCCTAAGAGCCTCGCGGGTCTCTTCTTCCTCCTCCAGGGCAAAGAGGGATAATGTCCCAGCACCACTGATAAAGCACTGTGCTTTAGGGTGGCTGATAGTCTTCAAACATTAATTGCTCAGTTACAGGAGGATGCAGTTGTTCTGGCTGGGATGAAAAGGCAGTGGTGCTCTGTGAGGAACCCGCCCGTTTTCCATTTTCAGAGTGCCCCCATTTTCACTTGAGGTGCATACAGAGGAGGGGCCGACTGGCAGGTCTGTAACACAGTTATCTCACTTTTCTGCCAGCAGCAACCGAGAATATTGGAGCTGCACGGGAATCCGTGTCACTGCGGGGCTGGGGGGCCGTGGGCATGGCAGGACCGCCAGGCGAGTGGGGCCGGCAGCGCCAGCAGCGTCGGGCGGACCCGGCTCCTGCCCCGGCCCCAGCCGCCTTCCAGCCCTGCCTGGCCGGCTCCACGCTTGGGTTTGATGTTGCCTCTGCTGAAAAGCTAACAAAATGGAAGAAAACAATATCTTTTAGTCAGCCTCTTATTTTTAATGTTCTTAGTTCCTGTTTGTAATTACAGCTAGTGCAGTTTTCAGGCACATATGGGATTTTTCATTTGATCGTATCCAATTAAAATGATTGTTAATGTTTCATATAATAAAATGTTTTCCATATGTTAGATATAATAAAAACTTAGCATCCCCTGGTGCTTTCCACAGCAATTTCTGTATTAGCACAATATTAGATGGCATAAAGTGTTTGCGTAATCCGGGCTGCACAGGCACGAACACAAATACTCAACTCCTATCCTCAGAAATGCCATGGATTTCAGCGGGACGGCTTCTGGGCACACGTGTTGGCAGAATCACAGAGCTCTCTGTTGAGCTTGGTTTTGCATTGCAGCATAAGCAAGAAAAGCTATTTGCATTAAGTGGGCAACGTATTCCCCTCCCGCTCTGTAACTGATGGCATCCGAATGCGTATGCGGATGTCGGTGCCAGAAGTGTTTTTATTTGGAGGGCAAGAAGCCTGGGGAATGCTGAGGTGCTGGGTGAGAAGGGCCCCCCACTTTAACTGAGCTGAACCAGCAGCCACAGGGCGGGATTGCGCAGGTGCTGCAGCAGGTACTACGGGTGCCAGGCGAATTTGAGAGTAGCTCCTTTTCCCTGCTTTTACATCAACCTACAGGAGTTATCAGTAGGTAATTTTATAGCAGGTGTGTGTTTCATGGGAGTGAGTGGAGGCATCCTGCAGCAAGGTAGTAATTCTTGATGATGCTCTCTTTACCTTTTCCAGTAAATGTGAAGTACTTTATTTGGATGGTGTTTCAAGTGGAAAGAATAGAAAAGTAGGACTTTAACTGAGTCCTTTAATAAGGCGACTCACGCAGCCTGCCCTGCCCTGCCGCGCATGGCATAGAGCGCCCCGCGGCCTGCAGGCGCTGGCACAGCCACTCGTGCACCCTGCCCTGCTCTGCAGCATGCACCACGGAGCGCCCCGCGGCCCATGGGCACCAGTGCAGCCACTCGCGCACCCTGCCCTGCCCTGCCTGCCCCGCCGCACACGGCACGGAGCGCCCCGCAGCCTGCAGGCCTGGCACAGCCACTCACGCACCCTGCCCTGCCCTGCTTGCCCCGCCGCACGTGGCACGGAGCACCCCGCAGCCCACAGGCTTGGCACAACCACTCACGCACCCTGCCCTGCCCTGCCCCACTGTGCATGGCATGGAGCGGCCTGTGGCCCGTGGGCACCAGCACAGCCACTCGCGCACCCTGCCCTGCCCTGCCCTGCCCCACTGTGCGCGGCACGCACAGTGCCTGTGGCCCGTGGGCACCAGCGCAGCCACTCGCGCACCCTGCCCTGCCCTGCCCCACAGTGCATGGCATGGAGCGGCCTGTGGCCCGTGGGCA
>VZSG01000494.1:126538-160938 GCA_013398315.1 Nothoprocta pentlandii | reverse complement strand
CCCTGCCCTGCCCTGCCCCACAGTGCATGGCATGGAGCGGCCTGTGGCCCGTGGGCACCAGCACAGCCACTCGCGCACCCTGCCCTGTCCTGCCTGCCCTGCTGTGCATGGCACAGAGCGCCCTGTGGCCTGCAGGCACCGGCGCAGCAACTTGCACACAGGGCAGCGCGAGACACTGCCCGCCCGGCGCCCGGGCCCTGCCCACCGCAGCGCTGCCGGGCTGCCTCCCCCCACCTCACCATTAGCTTCTATTTCGGCAGCCGGCATACCTGGCTCATTACCCCTCTGAAAGTTTCTAAAGAGTCTTTTAAAGATGGTGAATGGGCAAAGCCAGGAATGGTGTCTCCTCAGCTTCTGATTTTTAATGGCTCCCGTTGTGGCTCAATCTGCAATGCTGCATATGGCAACTCCCGTGTTGGGTAATCAGGGTTGTTACTGTATGTCCCGTGCAGAACCTGAATGACTGAAGTGGGCAATCATCTTATTTTAAATTTAATTAAAAAAAAGATCTATTTTAGGATAAAAGTTCTAATGTGATCAGAGGATTCATTTCAATAAAAGTTACTGGCACTTTTGGGTAAGCACTGAATGGTGTTTGCAGCCCCCGGCGTCCATCGGAGCTGAGGGTGAGTCTCGTGTTGACAGCACGTGACACCAAGATGTGGCTTGGCTTGTAGCAACAGCCATCACTTTTTTTCCTTTGTAGGGAGGTTTTGCAGGATCTCCACAGAGTTGGAGCAATTGAAATTATTTTGTATTAAATTGGAGATTGGGGATTTTGTATTAAATTGGTGATTGGGGAAGTGCTTACCTCAAGACGAGTTTCAAAACTATGCAATTCAGAGCAAGTCACCACAGAAAAGAGCACCGAAGCAGGGGGTTCTGCAGATCCATTGAGCCTGGGAGGGCAGCGGTGGAAGCAGGACCTGCAGCAAAGCAGCCAGCGGCGCTGCCGAGCAGGTGCTGCCTGGATGCCAGCGCTGCTCAAGGCACGGCCTGTAACGTGGCTCCTGCAAGGACCTGGTGTGTGATAAGTGCAGATTTGTGTGGCAGCCTCAGGTGCTGGTCCTTGCGTTAACAGAGACACTGCTAATTGTTGGGTCTTCCGTTCAGGAGAGGCAGCAGGACTGTGGCTGGAGGGGCTCCTTATTCTTGTGGATAGCAGGGAGGAGAGGCATGTGCCCGAATAAGCCTGGCTGCCCGGGCTGAACCGAACCAGCCTCCAGGCCGCTGCCCCAGGCACCTTCCTGCAGTCTGGGCTGGGGACAGCAGCCCCTTCCGAAGGTGTTTGCAGGGGGGAAGCCTAACAGCAGTGACATGTGAACCAGTTATCAGTATGAACAGTTAACAGTGTGAAACAGCGCTCTCGGCTCAGCCAAATTCAACTGCGTCCCCTCAGCGTGAAGACAAGTGGGGAAAACACTTGCTCTTCCCTTGGGAAGGGACTAAGATATTGTGCAGTAATTCTCCCATTTTGGGGTCTGGCTTCTCACTGAGTTGTCTGTGTCCTGCTGAAGTGTCCTACAACTGAGAGATAACATTCAGGTGCCCCTTAAGGGACCTTGTGTGGCGGTGCAGAGGGCTCTGTGCACACAGCCCGTCACGTGCGTCAGGGCTGTGAGTGGCCACGGCCGCAGCCGAGAGCGGCAGCGCCCGCACGGGCGCCGCGTGTCCCCCAGCGCCCGGCACAGGGCGAAGCCCCTCGGGAGTGGGGCAAACGCCGGAGCGGTGGCGTGTTCCCTAGGGCCCCGGCACAGGGCGAAGCCCCTCGGGAGTGGGGCAAACGCCGGGGCGGTGGCGTGTTCCCTAGGGCCCCGGCACAGGGCGAAGCCCCTCGGGAGCGGGGCCAGCGCTGGGGTGTTGGTGTGTTCCCCAATGCCTTGGCACAGGGCGAAGCCTCTCGGGAGCCCATGTGTTCCCCAGCACAGGGCGAAGCCCCTTGGGAGCCCACGTGTTCCCTAGCCTGTTGGGGAGGCGCAGGAGGCACAAGGGCGCAGCCGCTCCGCTTACCAAGTCCCCTTTAAGCTTTCACCAATGTTTTGTTGTAGAGATGCTATTTTCAGAATTTATTTTGCGTCACACAGAACAAGCCAATGCTGTGGGACTGAGTTAATTGTATCTCTGCTAAACTGCAGCAAAGTTGAGGGGTGATGGCTGCAACATCCCTTAGTTCTGTGGTGCGTTTCTGTGATACCATAAAGAAAAGCCTGAGAATTGCTTCTTTTATGTTCATATCACTTAAATGAACCCCAAATTAAAATGATGGGCATATCATGGCTTCAAATTAATGGCCTCAGCAGTTTAAATGACAAATCTGTGAGTTAAATATAATCCAAATTCCTTTTGCCTCTTTCCTTAGCAGTCTGATATGTTTGATCTTCTAAGACAGAGATTTCACCGGCATTTAATGGGGCTGGAAGCCAAAGCACAATAAAACTCCACATACAAGAGAACATGATAAGTGAGGGAATGGATAATGGGGTGGTTAATGCTGTTAAATACCTTGTGCTTAATGTTGGCAGGTCGATTGGCTTAGCCAATAAAATTTTTTAAGTGGTTGCAGGTCTTGACTGTTGGAAGCCAAAAATAATCCGCCAAATGCACTGAAGTGTAAATCAGACTTTTACCAAACTAGTGTGAAAATTTATTGCCTCTTTACATTGTTTATTTTTAATTTTATTTTGGAAGCCTTTATTTTAATAGAGTTCCATTCTTTCTCAGGACCAATTTCTTCTGCTCGAGTTAGGGTTGTAAATACAGAAGGAGAGAGAATCCTGAGAGCAAACTGAGCCCCAGGGCAGACGGCGTGAGGGCGCCGAGGAGCCTCCATGGCTGCAGCGTGCCCAGGGTCACTAGGAAGGCACGAGGGAGCGGCCTGCGGGACCTGGGCTGGCCCGGTGAGGAGCGGGCCGGGGGCCTCCTGCCATGGCCGGCCGTGCCGAGCACCCCTGGGGACACGGACATGCCTGCAGCCTGAGCAATGCTTGCTACTGAGTGCCAAGGTCCCGGGCAGCTCCTGCGCCAGCCTCCTGCGCATTTCTTACCCAGTGACTGCAAACACCTTCTTCAAAGAGCGACTCGGTCACTGAGCGCAAGAGAGGCACGCAGGAATCCTGCTGGGAATGCCAATGCAGGAAACCTGCTGGGAATGCCAATGCAGGAATCCTGCTGGGAATGTGAATCGCTTATCCTGGGCCAGCAGCAGCCGCTTAGCAGGCACTTGTACCCTCTGCAGCTGCTGAGGACGGCTCTGCTCTGGCGCACGGGCTGTCTCCAGCTCCACTGTGTGCTGGTGTCTCCTTATGTTCCCTTACTGTTTCCTTCCAAAGCAAACATTTCAATATCCATTGAGCTTGACAGGTTTCATATTAATTAGTCCACATGCGCACTGTTTGCACACAGAGTATTTGTATAGACAAAAAACCAAAATATGCATCTAGTTTCAAAAAGTGTTTCTCAACTTGCTGTATTTTCTTGGCTGCATTTTTCAAGCCTCACTGAAATGCGTCTGTAGCCGGCCCCGTGTTCTGCACACGAACCTGTGCTGTCCTCTGAGTGTCCGGGGGGGTTATGCTGGGGAAACTGCCGCTGTGCGCAGCAGCTTTACTGCGCCGCATCAAATGTTTATGTCTAATGTGAGCAGCACCGATAAGATGTTATGGTGGAAATGAATTTATAATAGTCTCACTGCAGAGATAACAGCTCCGTGGCTGCCACCGCAGTCACACTGTGTGCGGAGATGGAAGTGGATGGGCAGGGGCAACAACTGCTGTTGCGTGGGGCAGCCCTGGGCCCTGGCAGAGGTGTCGGCACAGGAGGTGCCCTTGCTGCTCTGCCGCTGCGTCCCCAGCCCCACTGCTGCTCGTCCTGCGGCCCGGAGCACAGCGTGCGGCGGGGCTGGTAGCGTGGCTGCACGGCGGGGCCGTCTCCCGGCAGGGAAGGGCAGGAGGGAGGCAGGATGCAGCAACGGGAGGGAGCGGCCCCGGAGCCGGGGAACATGCTCAGCTCCCTGGGACGTCGCGGTGCCTGCAGCGAAACCGCAGCCGGACCCAGGTGCCGGGAGCCCAGCGGCCGTGCGGGAGGCCTAAACACCCGCCCCCCGCCCTGCCACGCAGCCAGCTCCATATGGGACAAAGCAAAGACATCTGAGAAACGCTTCCCTCTTTTGTTCATGGGCCCTGAAAATAAAGCTAAACGAAAAGTGAAACCAAGTGGTCTGCACTTAGCGCTATTTATGCAAGGAGCAAAATCTAATTACGCAGTTTTAACGAGTACAATATTAAGGTGTGAGGTTTATTGAACACTTGGTTAGCTATTCAATTAGTGTGTGGATTTTGTGAGCTGGTATAATGCTAATTCATGTGTGGATCAATTGCTTGATTTAGAAGAAAATATAAAATTTTAATTCCAAGAATAGCAGAAATTAAGTAATTGTCATGAATTGATTTCATTAGCATAATCATTATGAATGTTCTCCCAAACAGATAAATATTGCCCGAGAGATTAGAAAAGAGGAGATTTTAGGATTTGCCATTAAAATAAGCTTTGTTTTCTCTTAAAATTTCCAGCAGATTTATAGTGAATGGTTTTAAATAAAACTTGCAGTTGAAATAGGAGCAGCTTCACTTGTGCCTGAGCAGGCACGTCGGCCCTCGCCTGTTCCCGGCGGCCCGTTAGGGGTGCTTGGAGCACCTCGACGCACGGTGCAGGTGGACATGGGCACCGTGCGGGCACGGCTGGGGCCGCCTTCCCTCCGCCGCAGCCCGCGCCCTGGCCGCCCGTGCGAGCAGGGCCGCGGGCGCCTGTGCCGGGCTGGCTGCGGGGCTCAGCCTCGGCGCGCCCCAGCCCGCGCCGCCAGGCTGTCCTCAGCCTGGGGAGGTGAGGCCTTGGGGCATGGCCCCGAGGGTGCAGGGGGTGACAGGGACGCAGGCGCAGGCGGGGGCCCTGCGGGAGACCCTGCGGCGCCGCTGGGTCTGTGCTCGGCGCGAGCAGCCAGGCCCAGGGTGGCCCTGCTGCTCCGGGTGCAGGTGAGCGCGGGGCAGGGCAGCTCTGCCCGGTGGCCTCACACGCAGCCCTGCAGCCCGGGCACCTCCTGTGCCGCACGTGGGCAGCCCTCGGCAGGCTCCAAGCCGGGCTGGGCAGGCACGAGGCTCTGCAGCCAGGCCGGCAGCCAGGATGCTGAGGCACGGAGCACAAGAAGGCCCAGCTCTGGTGCTGGAGCATGGACCGGGCTGCCACAAGGGGCTGGGAGCGTCCGGACAGCATGGCCAGGAGCCACAGCACGCTGTAACTTAACACTAGAAAAATGGACTGAGAGAGAAACTCTTCAAAATTGTGTCCGTTGAAATCTCACAGAATCCCAGAATAGCAGAGGTTGGAAGGGACCCCTAGAGATCATCCAGTGGGGAGGTGGCTGTGCGGGCAGGCGGCTCTGCGGCACGGGCAAGTGTACAGGTGTGTGGCATGGGTGGGCTGGACTGCGTGCGGGTGTGTGGCACAGGCAGACGGGGCCTGTGTGCGGCACGGGCACACAGTGCATGTGTGCGGGTGTGCGGCACGGGCAGGCAGGGCCTGTGTGCGGGTGTGCGGCACAGGCAGACGGGGCCTGTGTGCGGCACGGGCACACAGTGCATGTGTGCGGGTGTGCGGCACGGGCAGGCAGGGCCTGTGTGCAGGTGTACGGCACAGGCAGACGGGGCCTGTGTGCGGCACGGACACACAGTGCATGTGTGCGGGTGTGTGGCGTGGGCAGGCACCGCAGCAGGACGGCCGGTGTGTGCACAAGCTTCTCCGCACAGCTGGACGTGTCCGGCTATGGCTCTGTGACAGGTTCTCATCTGTCACCAGGAGGTGGGCGGTAAACGAAAATTAAATTTATTAAAAGTGGTTTTGTCTGAAAGTTTAACAGCTCTCTAGGCGTATCTGCGAGTAAGTGGGAGCAGAGACTGCTAAATCTTGGTTTAATTGAGCTCTCTCTTCTGTCCCCTTTGTTCATCCTCCCATATCAGCTCTTGAAATCATTTCTGACGGTTCATTTTTTTCCCCAGCACTTCCTGACTGTCTGGGTCTCGGTGCCAACAGCCTGTATTTCCCTGCTTCCGCTTTGGCTATTCCAAAGACTTTGGATTCAAGGTTCAGGGCTGTAGAGGGCAGGGCCTCCCAGCAGGGCTGACTGCGAGGGGTTGGATCCCACTGCCCCCAGGCTTGTCCGGGAGTGTGCAAAGCCCCAAGCCCTTCCCTGGCTCCCAATGTGCACCCGTTCCTGCCTGCTCCCAGTCGTGCAGCCCTTCCCCGTGCCATTCCCCATGCCGTGCACATGCTGGCGAGGCCAATGGCCAAAGGGAATTCCGCAGCCCCGGGCTGCAGGAACGGGGGGGACAGAGAGGAGACTCGTGCTGGACCTGCGCTCCGCGCTGGGCCTCTGCCTCCTGGGCACTGCTCTCTTCCCTCCAGACCCTGCAAAGGCCTTTCCAGGCATCTGGAATGAAAGGGCCAAGGATAATTCCAGACTAAGTATTGGGAAGATTTCCTGTGAGCGTGTGGGAGGCAGGAAGGTAATGGGAAAAGTAAGGAGCACCGGGAGCCGTGTCGGAAGCGGGGGCACCGGCATTCGCACCCGAGTGTAACACACCAGGAGCAGGGCAGGTTCTCATGCTGCTGGTTTGTAGACATCACAAACTGCTCCACTAATAATGGCTCTGGTTTCTGCCCTTCCTTCCCACCTCCTTTCCCTTTAATTATCTTGTAGCTAATCTAAGTCACAGAGGAGATATTGAAGGCAGAATCCATTAGATACCACATTTTTAGCTAGATACCTAGATTAAATCTGAGTGCATTTTCAAAGTAATTTCTGCAGCAGACCTCACAGTTTTTAGTTCATCTGGTGGGTTCTTAAGTGAAATGATGGGAGCCAGGGTACGTGTTGGAAAAAGTGGCGCTCTGCCGCTCCTCCCTTGAAGGTCAGTGACACGTGGTAAGTGTGCTCTTCTGAGAATAGGCTTTAATTCTCCCCCTTCAACCTCTTGATTGGTTTGACATTTAAAAGAGTGGATGGTAATTGGGAGGTTTCTTATACGTTTCTGCTAAGTACAAGTTGAGAACATTTAAATACCTTAGGTAGAAAGTGCCTGCCAGAAAACAGGCAACTTGCTAGGGAGGCAGGAGGCAGCGGCCTCTTGCCCTCGCGAGCACAGCGGAGCTCTCGGTGCCCGGCGGCCGCCGCAGCCAGCGGGGAAATGCTCAGGCCTCCTGTACGCTCCTTCTATCGCTCTTCGCTGTAGTTTGCTGTCAGGCAGATTTTATCTCTTCTGATTTTAACCTGGGAAGAAATGATGGGCTTTCTTACTACACAATCTGTCCATCTTGCATCATGCCTATATAACCTAAGGACGTTTTGTTGTTTTGATCTCACACTTAAAAGAAATCCGTGACAAGCACCTTCCTGTTGTATTTTAAACTTCTGAATATCCATAAGTTAATGAAAGGTTGAAAGAAAGCTGGGAGAACCTAGATTTCATTACTCCTGTTTGCATGTTGCGATAGCTTAGTTTAGTTTTATGAGATACAATTCAAGTTATGTTTATGGTTGGGTGAGAAAAAGCTCTAAAGATATTTCCTTAATAAAGAATAAAGGACCAAGAATTTGAAATTTCTCCAGCAGATCTGTATGGTGAGGAGGCACAGGGGAGGAATGAAACAAGTACCCTGGCTTTGATGGAGAGGTTGTAGTTTTGTGGATGCCTGTGGGTGCAACCCAGATGTCCAGTGGATGACCTTGGCTGCCCTTGGTACTGGTGCATTAAGGTGGGGGGCTTCAAATGCTGCCATCAGCGTGTGCTGGGCTGTAGCTCCAAGCACGTTCAGAGCTGTTCTTGGCAAGCTGAAGTTCTCATTAACCTCATTTTCATTAGCCTACAGTTCAGCTTCTCTGCAGCTTCTCGCCGCTGGGCACAAGCTGCTTTTCCTCGTGTGCTTTTCAGAGGGCTGCGGATCTCGCAGACCAGTCTGTCCTTGTCCTCTTGGATCCCTCCAACCCCTGTGTCTCTCATCACTCTGACAACACGCACGATAATAAAACGGCCCACCAGCTGTGGGCGCAGGCTGTGAGTAGCAGCCATGGGCACTGCTGCAACAAGCAGCACCCGCCGCTGAGAAGGGCGAATTTCACGGCTTTAGCCCTGGCCAGCAGGGCCCAGACACGTCCTCCTTTTCCATCCGCCTGGCCCCTGTGCGTCTCAGCGAGCCGGTGGCACCAGCTCCTGACGGGAACGTCCCGAGCTTCAGCATTGCTCTGCTTTCTGTCACACCCCGTCTCCTGCTCTTCTTGGAAATTATGCATGTTCTCTTCTGAATATTGCTCTGAGATTATATATTTATAATGAAAATACAGGCCTGAAATTAATTTTCATCTTTTTAATATGAAGTCTTCTACTTGACAGAACTTCACATTTGATTACTACAGCCAAAATGAAGAGAGTTTTAAGTCCTATCCTGTAACTTATTCTACATGCTAGCGAGATCTTCTGGGGCTTTGCAGTGATATATTTCTATATATTCCATGAATTACTGCAGTACCCTGGAGGCTGTCCTGAGCACCGCATGGGCACTGGCCTGGACAGGCAGTTACCTCTGCTGATAACCACCGCCGGTGAAACCAAACCCCAGCTTCTGGGGACGGGGCTGCCAGGAGGAGGCTCGTGCAGGGGCTGGGCGCTCCCGCCCGGCCAGACACGTGAGTGTTGCTGAGGACACTTGGGAAGGAGAAGCCTCCTCCTCATTGAGGTTCCTGCCGTGGATTTTCATGTCTAACTTCGGTTTCCCCAGTACCAAGAGCTCCTCTCTAAGAGCTCCCTTCAGTGCGTGCCGAGGTTCCTTGGGTTTTATTCATATTAAGGGTTTGATCAATCATTCTGGCTTTTTTTTTTTCATGTTTATGTTATGGCTGAAAAGCCCAGGAAATTCTTCTTTGTGAAACTAGATTTATTTATGAATTTATGTATTCGCATTTAAGTGAAGAAGCTCAAGTGTCTGCCTCACAATAATTTTGCTCTGCCATCTTTTTCAATAACATTGCATGGATTTAACCGTGACCAGCAGGAGCATTAGCTCCTTTTTCTCTTGTTTTTCTTTTTTTGCTTATTTGTTCATAATATTAAAAGGTTTTTCAGAGGAGTGGAAAGTGCTTGGCAGGATGTGCTGGGAGAGCCCGCATGGCAGTGGCTGCCCTCGGCAGCGGGATGCAGGGCCCCGGCCCGTGTTTGCCCTGGAGCTCCTGGCCAGTGCTCCGAGGGGCTGCTCGCTGCCCGCGGGCCCTCCCGCTCTGGCCGCCTTGGCTGTTGCCTGTCCCTGCAGCCTTTGCTGGTTACCCTGGCCGAAAATCCCAGGGCCACAAGGGTCTTGGGGAAGGGACCGTTCCCTTTGCCTCCTCCTGATTTTTCACCCGTCCCTGAATGAGTCGCTGTGGTTTTGGTGCTGCTCTTTGGTGTGGCCTGGTGAAAGCCGAGAGCCACGCGTGTATCTGTGTGTGCTGCGAGAATGCAGACCCTGAGCCCTGCAGCGACGGGCTGGCCGCGTGCGGCAGTGACCTGCTGGGCTGGCCGGGAGTGGATTCCCCATGGCCAGGCTCCCAGCTCTGCCTTCCCCTGTGCTCCTGTTGCACAGACTCCTAGGACTGCTATATGCTCACACCGTACACATCAGTTAAGCTTCAGAGTCTCCTCTGTAAGCAGCAAGGGCAGTATTGGACCAGAACAGAGGTCCTGCTTCCTGGAGTTGTGAGGACGCAGGAGAAGGGGCTCGCGGGGAGGCCTGGGCTGTGCTCCATTGGGATGTGGGTGCTCAGGAAAGGGGCTCGCGGGGAGGCCTGGGCTGTGCTCCATTGGGATGTGGGTGCTCAGGAAGGGGGCTCGCAGGGAGGCCTGGGCTGTGCTCCCTGGGGATGTGGGTGCTCAGGAAAGGGGCTCGCCAATGCTGGGGGCCGCGTGATCTCAGGACACAGGTGCTCAGGAAAGGGGCTCATGGGGAGGCCTGGGCTGTGCTCCATTGGGATGTGGGTGCTCAGGAAAGGGGCTCATGGGGAGGCCCGTGGCCGTGTGGTCTCGGGATGTGGGTGCTCCGGAGAAGGCGCTCGCCAATGCTCAGGGCCGTGCGATCTCGCCTGGTGCTGCGGGGCCCCCGGATCTGCAGAGACCTCGTGTTTCTGTGGCACCTGCGCTTTGTTTCTCTGAGTCATCGGAGAGCGAATCTCTCCTTACCTGCCTCTCGTGAATATTCGCCGTGGCTCCAGTGTTCTTTCCTTTCTCCATTTCATCTTCAGAGATGCAGTCCTGCTCATTTGCGCTGGGTGCTGTGCTCGAAGCCCTCGTTTCTGCTCAGCAGTCACAGTGAGGGCATGCAGAATAAAGCTGCCAATAACTCAAACAACAGGTTTTCCTCAAGCAAGAACTGCCAGAAAGCAGCAGCAGGTGCAATTTGCTGCAGACCTCACAGTGTTTTCTAGAGCCCATCGAGGTGCCCTGTACATTAATTGCCATACATACCAGAAGCACACTCGGGAGATGATAGGATGGTCTTGGTGGGAAGGAAAAATGTGTGTAGGTTAAAGATACTGTGTGTGTTTAAAACTGAGGTGACAGCTGAACTGGTGTGAAGCTTGGGCTCGTTTGTCCAGTCCGGGTTATTCCAGGGTTATTCCAGTGACCTCAAGTGCGTCACGGAGGTGGGGGAGCAGCCTGGGTGACCCTGTCATTGCTCACTTACTGTGTCTGGTGCTTTCAGTTATTTCAGGGCTGCCCTTCGCTCCATCTCCTGGGTTTCATTTCCCCTTCTGTAGGGAAAAGGACGAAGAGCAAATCTGACTGGAGAAGCGTGGGCCAGGCGAGGGATGAAGGTGGAGCCTCCAATCCTCGCTCCGGTCCCTTTTGGCACCCTACTTGTGAGGCAGGTCACCAGGGGAGCAGCCTCCCACTACAAACCCTACAGTCAGACCCACAGCGGGGCTGTGGCTGGAAGGCACCACTAGAGATCCCCCAGTCCAACCGTGGCTGCAGCAGGGACACCGGAGCCCGGGGCCCTGCAGCTCCTGGGCCTCTGCATGCTGAGCTTCGCCAGCGCAGTGCAAACACTTCCTGAACGGGCAGTGTTGCATTTACACGAGTTCACTCACAATCAGAGGTGCTTTTTGGGTTTGGTTTCCTAGTTCACAATTTAGTATAACACGATATTTAGGGGCAGAAAACAAAATAATTACTGCGCAATGTCCCGTGTCTGCATGGGGCTTACACAAACGTAAGCAGCTTTTGGGCACTTATGCTGCAGTTTGGGCAACGCTTTGCTCCGGGAGGGCTGACAGAAGCTGTGTTCAGGTGGTGCCCTCGTTTCCTGTGGAACGGGCTCTAGGAGGCCCTCACGATGCCTTTTCATTTTTGGCATTTCCCAGTTCAATATATACTGCTGAAGCTGCATCTTAGGTTAATTTTCTTCAGTCCTACCTTGCCATCAAACAAACAAGACTGATACTGGAATGATTTGTTCAGCTAGTGGGATTTTGGGTCCCTGGTTTTGTTCACTGACCAAATTCCTCATTATCTCCAGCAGTGGGAATGCTCAGCAGGTCCAGGTGCCGCCAGGGCGCCTGCAGCCCGAGGGTGCACAGAGAGGTTCCCAAAGGGCCCTCTGCCGAGGGTCACGTCCTCTGCACGAGGGACACGGTGAACTTGTGCTCTAGCAGGAGCGTTGCCACACCGTGCTGCGGCGCTGCACTGTGCTGTGCTGCACTGCTGTGCTGTGCAGCCCAGTACTGCACTAGGCTGGGCTGCACTGGGCTGGGCTGCACTGCTGGGCTGCACTGGGCTGGGCTGGGCTGGGCTGGGCTGCACTGGGTTGGGTCATGCTGCCCTACAGCCAGCAGCTGCACTGCTGTGCTGTGCAGCCCAGTACTGCACTGGGCTGCGCTGGGCTGTGCTGTGCTGCACTGTGCTGTGCTGGGCTGCACTACGCTGCGCTGCGCTGGGCTGGGCTGCACTGCAGCCAGCAGCTGCTCTGCTGTGCTCTGCTGTGCTGCGCTGCACTGCCTGGCAGCCGCCAGGCTTTGGGCTCGCATCCTGCCTGCCGCGCCGAGCAGAGCAGAACCCTGGGCCTCGCCTTCTGCAAAGCACCAGGGAGCCGCTTCAGTCTAACAGCGTTAATGCTGTAGATAATTTCTTCTTTTAATTAATTCAGGAGCAGAAGGAAAATAAAATTGCCTGATTAAGTGTCAGAGCACCCTTGAATTCAGCACTGGTGCTCTCAGCATTAGGTGTGAAGCTCGTTATTTTCTAAAAGGGGTCTCCTGTTTTGGTTAATCCAGTGTAATTAAGACTGGATCTAAGCGTAAATTAGATAATCCGAGGGCGGCTCTCCTTTGTAATGAGGCTCTCCAGCAGCGCCGGCCTCCTCTTCTGCACAGCCTCTCCTAATGAATGAGGTGGATCCTGCCCCGTCTCATGCAGTTCCTCCCGCCTGACTCCGTTAGCTTGTGTGCGCTGCGCTGCGCAGAGCCAGGCGCTGCTGCTGGCAGCTCCGTGCTGTTCTGCCCTCCTTGTCTGCACAAGTATGAGCTGTGTCTGTGGCCCCGCGGCCTTCCCATCCGCTAGGCAAGCAGGCAGGCACTTGTGGATACGTTAAACATTCAGTTAAGCTCATTTCTTAGCCAGCTCCTTTTGACAAGCTGCAGGGCGCAGGGCAGTGGCAGTGCCTGGACACAGTGACAGGCGCTGGCAGGGCCTCCCTCAGCGCTGCAAGGAGGACAAGGTGGAAAGCTTTCCGAAATGCACCCGCCTGCGCCTGGCGGGTGGGAAGGGCTTGCCCGCGAGGAGCCCTGCACAGGGTCGGGCAGGGCAGACCTGGCTGCCACCCTCGTGGGGTGGGTGTTTGAGACAGGCTACCGGAGCAGGGAACAAAAGGGAAACGGCAGGAAGGAAGAGAAGCAGGTGCCTGGGAATGGCTCCAGAGGCTTTTTGGGGAGCACTAGCAAGGTGGCTCCCTGGTTCTAGCAGGCCCGGTTCTGCCTCCCGCCCTGCTCTCTGTGCAGGTTACACCACCGCCACCCGCACTGCTGGTTGTGGGTTTGTGCAATTGCTTGTGAGATTCCAGGCATTTCCCAAGCAAACAATTGAACTATGAATGTTGCCCGAATGTGACGTCCGTGTTTTTCTTTACTTGTTACAAACACAGATGAGAATTATTGAGTTTAACTAAAATACTGTCACAGAATCCCAGAACGGTGGAGATTGGCAGGGACCTCTAGAGATCATCTAGTCCAACAGCTGCTCCATTGGGCGCACCCAGGGCACCGGGCACAGGGTGGCAGCGGGGCAGGCTTTGCTTGACACCTGCTAAAAGGCAGTTAAAAAGGTTTGCGTGGCAGGGAGGCCATGCGCTGCAGCCTCTGCAGGGCCCTGGAGCTGCAGCCTCTGCCGGGCCCGCATGCTTTGCTGCAGTGCATGCGGCGCAGCAGCCCCGCGCAGCCAGCAGCCTCCTCCCTGGGCCCTGCCGCCACCACGCACGTCCGGACCAGGCCCTTCCCTCTGCGCTTCCCACGGGCAGGGGCAGCCGCTGCTCGGCCCTGGCTCTGCATGCACGGGAGCAGGACCTGCTGCTGGGGTGTCCTTTTTCCTACTTTTAAAATACTGAGAAACCCTGCAGCCACAGGCAGAAGTAAAAATAATAGTGTTCTGCATAACAAAAGTGCCAAGGGGAAGTCACAGGCAAATGGGTTGCAGTGCAAAGTGATATGAACTAAGAAGATCAAGGGCTTTATCACGGCAAAAACGCTGTTTTAATGATTGGAGGCAGTTTCTGAAATGATAAAAATATTTCACTCTGAAAGAAATACTGAGCAGTTAAAACCATTTAGATAGACTAACGTGCTTTTCCCAGTTGAAATGTCAGAATCTTCAATACCTTTACTCTCTGCAAATTCATACGATAAAGCAATGGTGAAGATCAATTAATGTGCTCCTTTTTGATCATTTTAGAATTACTTTGTTGTTTTAATTAGGTTGAGCTTTGAACAAAAATCTGTTTGAACTGGGAAACTGTTTCAGCTTGAGTGTTGAAATGTGAAGGCCCTTAAGAAAAGGGCAAAGAAAGAAAAAGAAGCGTCAGCTGGTGGGCCCCGCCGCTCTGCTCCACCGCCACGGGAGGGTTGGTGCCGTAGCTGCTGAACGCCGCCCCAGAACATTGCTTTCCTTCCGTGGGCTCCCTCGGGAAGCAGCACCCAAAAGCAGGGCTGGGAACCTCCCGCTTCCCCTGCCAAAGGCTCCGGGCGGCTGCGGTGCCCCAGGAAGGGCAGCGCTGCCCCTGGGAGCCCAGTGCCCGGCTGTGCCGCAGCCTGGACCACGCGGCTGGTCCCGGTGCAGCTGCAGCGGAGAGGCTGCCCCAAGAGCTGTGCGCACAGCACGCCTTGCCCTCATAAAACAGGAAAAACATCCATGTTATTATAACACAAACGCGTGCAATTACGTCTTGATCGCAGCTTGGTGGTTTCGTGCTTTTAATGAAGTGCACATTGTCGGCGTGGGAGGCAATAAAAGAGAGAAAGTTGCAGAACTGAAAATGTAATAAATATGATAATACACATAAATCTATTAGAAAAAGTAAAGCAGAATTAATTATATTTCAGTACCCAGAGGGTGAGTAAGAATGGCAAAGAATTAAGAAATAAAAAATTCATACTGTAATTAGAATTCTGCATACTAAAATTAGAGGTGTTTTCTGCTAACTTCTTCTAAAGTAATTTTGGAAGGAAAATGGCGGTTAATTACGCATGTTAATTATGCAGCCGAGCCCGAGGCAGGGCAGCTCCCTGCGTGCGGTCTTGGGGCGCCTTGGGCCCCAGCCCCGTTGGCGTGCGGAGCCTGCAGCGCAGGATGCTGCAGCGCAGGCCAACAGACATTCAGCGCCCGGTGCAGAGCAGCTTTGCGGCTGCCCTGCACAAGGCCAGGGAATATCCCCCCCGGGGCCTAACCCCTCCGCTAGGCAGCACCGAGTGCTGCATGAGGAGGGATGTCCCCACACTGATGGGCGCCCCTTCCCGTGTCCCGCTGTGCCCCACTTCCCACGTCCTGGCCCCGCTGTCTGGGCAGCTCCGCGTGCCGCTAAGGACCTTTCCCTCTTGTGCTCACAAGGCCCAAGGGGCTTTTCCTGCCCGGTGCTGAGGGAGGGAGGCAGGAGGGGAAGGCAGAGGGCAAGGAGTCCTGCCTGGGTGGACATGACACCAGGACGCGGGTACCTGGAGCCCTCCTGGGTACACAGGCACCAAGACGCAGGTGCCTGGAGACCTCCCTGAGTGCAGAGGCCCCGGGATGTGGTGCCTGGCTCCCTGGCCACTGGTTTCCAAAGGCGGCATCCCTGGTGCTGGCCCTGCCCTTGGCCGCACGTGGACGCCACTGTCGAGGTGTATGTGAAGGAGCAGCCATTTGGAGCTGCTTCCCAAGGATGCTTCAGGAGCAGGGTCTCCCGGGCTCCTCAGAGCCATTCTGGGGGAAACTGCCCCAAGTCGCATCCTTGCAGAGTTCAGCAGAGCAGGTCCAGCCAGGGGAGCAGAGGAGGGCTGCCCTTGTTGGTAGCAAGAGACCCCGGAGCGGCTGCTGTGCGGTGCCTGGCTTTAGCTGGCGGTGCTGGTCGGGTTGCAGCTGCGGGCTGGGCCAGGCCGGGCGTGCTCAGGCACGTGCAACGCCGCAGGCAGCCGAGCGCCGCCGCCTCCTCGGCACAGCGGGACATGGCACCAAGCGGCAGGAGCTCCCACAGCGAAGGGAGGAAAGCGCTGCCCGCGGCGCTGGCGTGCGGTGCAGGTCGTGTGCGGGCGCCCGGCGTGGCCTCGCATTCAATGGCATCTGGAAACTGAAAACAGAGGAAGGAAAGGGAAGCCGTTCCCTGGCACTGGCTGCTCCAAGGGAGGCTGTGGCCCCACCAGGCTGTTCACATGGGGCCACCTTTGCCGCTGGGCCCATGGACGTTGAGCACGGGCTGCTCTGAGGAGCTGTAGCCACTGGCACTCGCAGAGGGACGCAGCCAGCACGTGGGGAAGGACTTGTGGTAGAGCTTGCATAAATCTCCATAAGTATATATAATGGTCCTCGCTGGTACTAATTAGCATCCTGAACGGTGCTGATATTGCTGCACAGTAAGTGTGATAGATGACTGGAAAACATAATGGTAATGGTAGTGCTAATAGCAGCAGTACGGAGAGCTGATGGGATAGTTCAGTGCCTAGAGGCAAGAGGACGGAGGTGTGGATATATCTGAGGTGTGTCACTGGTGCTAGGCAGTGCCTGTGGTGTGCAGTGCAGCGCCAAAGCCGGGGTTCGTGCTGTGCCCGCGGTGCCGGAGAGGCGCCCGCCGCAGGCCGGGGCGCAGGGCAGAGCGGCTGCCTCTCGCCCGTCCTGCTGCCCTCCTGACCGCGCTGCCACTCGGGGCCCTCCCTGCCCTCAGAGGAGCTGCTTGCCAAGCTGCTGGAGCAGGGCTGAGCAGGGAGGAGGAGGGGTCCCTCGGGCAGAGGAAGGCTCTGCAGCCGCTCCTGCCTGCGGAGCAGCCTGGGCCATGCTCGGCCAGCCTGCTGTCAGCGCCCAGCAGCCCCTCTCGGTGCGCGGCCAGGCGGGCAGGGGCAGAGCCCCGCGCAGCACCACGCACTCACAGCCCTGCCTGGCTGCGCAACGAGGAGGCAGAGACAACAGCCACTGCGGTCCCGCTTGGGAAGGCCGTGCTTGTGGTGACGGCAAAAGCAGCCCCTGGTGGGGCTGTGGGCGAGTGGCTCCTGCAGCCACAGCGGTGCCCGTCCTGCCCGTCCCATGAGTGCTGCCCTGCCGGGCACAGCTTCATTCATACCCTGCACCTTCATTGTTTATCAGTGTTATTTCTGAGAGACTTGGTGAGCACCTTGGCAGCTTGAGCGAGACAGGGTCGTGATTTGCTTTCTTCTGTAACTATCAATATCCTAAATGGGACTGTCTGTGTGGCTCACATCGTCCTGAAGTTTTGTGCATCTAATTTAAGTCTGACTGAGTTGAAAAAGCTAATAGACAGTAGTAACATTAGCCCTGTGATTCCTTTCCTCCTCTGAACATGAAGCTTCTCAAACATTATAGACCCTCTAAAATACTGCCAAAAAGGGAACAAAAAGCCTGAGATCAAGCAACCTCCCTAGAAAGCCTTTGAATGATTCTGAAAGCTAAGGATGACTGTTAACGTCATTAAACTGAGTCTGCATTTGATTAATGTCTCGGGAACAAGAATCCAGGTTCCATCTCTCCATGCAGTGTGAGAGGGGAGTGATTGCCTTGTGGCTGTTAGGAGTCGTAGCCTGTTCCCATGCAGGGCACAGAACTGGGTCGTTCCCTTTCCAGGTGCACTGCTGTCAGTGCCTGGGTTCCCCAGGGCCCGGTGCCCCTCGCCCCCCTCAGCACATCCAGGGTGTGCTGCTGTCTGCAGAGCCCTGGAGGAGTGCAGCAAGGGCGGCCTCGTGGCCCCGTCCTGGTCGCATGGAGAGGTCCTGGCAGCTTGAGCTTCCCTGTCTGGACGGCACCTTCTGGCAAGTCCCCTTTCCCTTCTTGCCACGGGGAGTGTCCTGTTGTCACCTCGTGGGGTCTGTGTCTGGTGTCTTACACAGCCCTGAGGTCTGTGCGGAGGGACTTCTCCATGGGTCGAATCTTTGTGGGGCTGCTCGGGCTGCACAGGACGTGGCCGGCAGCCCTCGGGGCTGCAGATGTGGCCAGGTGGGATGTCCTCCCCGCAGGCAGCATCACACGGACTTGCTGGGGGGCACTGTGCTCTATTGCTCAGGGGCACTGTGCTCTACAGACCCCCTGGAGCCCCAACCAGGCGGCTCTGACACCTGTGTTGGTTCCTTCGAGCCCTGTCCCTTCCCAGTGTCCTTGTCCTGAGCTTCCTCTTCCGTCGGTGGGAGTATTAGGCCCCTCAGGGACGGTATCATCCCTGATGGGACTGTTGCGGCTGCCAGGATCTGCCCTTTCCCACCGGCTCCCGTGCTGTGCCCTAACCCCTGCCTGCACCTCCTCCGCTTGGCTGCTGGAGCCACCCGGGAAGAGCCAGGCCTCAGGACGTCCTGTTCGCTTTGCCCTAGGCCCTGCCCCGCAGTCGTTTTGTGTGCTTGGAGAAGGTTTGAGAATCAGAAGGGCTTGATACCCCCTCTGTGCTCTTCTCCTCATGTCTTATGGACTGGTTGTTCTGTGGGGACTGACGGTGCATCTGGGTTGATGTGCAGGAGGAGAATCAGCCCAGGAAAGCAGCCGTGTCCTCCGTCAGGCTCCTACCCTACCTGGAGCAGCCGTGTCCTCCGTCAGGCTCCTACCCTACCTGGAGCACCCTCTCCTCCCACAGGCTCCTACCCTACCTGGAGCACCCTCTCCTCCCACAGGCTCCTACCCACCTCTCTGGGATCTTTCCACCCAAGGGAGTAGCACAGTAGGTAGCTGCCGTGAAACCTCTGTGGTTCTGCTGCAGAAATGGAGGCCTTTCCCATTTGGGCAGCATTGTTTTTGCTTCCCAGCAGCTGCTCTGCAGTGTCTCCAGGAGCTGTACAGATGGCAGGGGCAGTTACAGACGCTTCACATCAATGGTCCCCTGTCCTCTCTGGGGTTTGGCCCAGCGAGACTAGCTGCAAAAGCAAGATGTCATTCTGAGATCAGGTTTCCCAGGCTGGGGAGACTTGAAAGGCTCTAACATGGACTCGCCGTTTTGGAAAAACTACAGACATTTCTGCCAGACAGCTGCTCACAGTTCTGCAAAGCTGGACACTTTTATTCTTTGTATTTTCAGACTTCTGTATAAAGTCTGGTTCCTGCACAAGAAATAACAAGAAATTTCTCCTTAAAGAAGAAAGGATCAGGCAAGATAAAGAACTTCAAAGCAGATACCATTACGTTATAGCCAGCAAGAAACAAGAAATTACTCAGACGAATCCTCTTTTAAAATCTGCTAAGATTTTCCAGGGAGAACACATTTATCGCATGGACAATGGGGCTGTGCAATTTCCTAGTTAACGCCGGTGGAATATCCAACAAAAGACAGGGGCTGTAATAGGCAGACGTGTTGCTTGATGGTGTCAGATCTCTACATGGGCTCAGTGAAAAAATGTGATTTATTGTAAAATGTCTAAAACGAAAAGTTTGATGTCACCTGAGGAAACTTTTAAAATACTTTGCTGCTTCAAAGAGGGTCTGGAGGTTCAATGGAGACGACACAAGCTCTCATTAGGAGCTGGCCTCAAAGTCTTCTTTTTGTCAATGGTTTTTAAGATTCTTTGACTAATACCGTTAATAAATTAATCTCCATACATTGTAGTGAGAGGGGAATGAGGAAATTAATCTAATAACTAATCAAAAGCCTTCAGGAGGTGAAGATGGAGACTGCAAGTCTGCAAGGACAAGCAGCCTCAACGCTGCAGGGGATGCGGCGGTGCAGGCAGCGCCGGCAGCATCGGAGCCCCGCGGCCCCCGCGCCGGGGCCGTCCTGGGCGGCCTGCAGGCCTCGGCTCTCGACGGGGGACGTCGCTGCCGTGGCTGCCGCGGGAAGCGGCTGCCGCAGGGAAGTGACTCCCACAAGGAAGTGGCGACACAGGGAAGCGTCTGTCACAGGGACGTGGTGCCACACGGAAGTGGCAAGGCAGGGAAGCGATGGCCCAGGGAAACGACAGTCCTAGGGAAACGGCTGCTATGGGGAGGCGGCGCTGCGGGGAAAGGGATGCCATGGGGAAGCGGCTGCCGCAGGGAAGCGGCACCAGGCTGCACTCGGCTCTGCAGCAGCAGCTCCTGTTCGCAGCGAGTGCAGCAAGAGGCAGCAGCTTCCAAAGCGCCCATGGAGCGGTGCCCGGCCTGGCCATGGGCTGCATCGCGTGGGCCAGCAGCAGCAGCCTGGCACGACAGCAACTGCTTTAATTCCTGATATTTATTTTTTTCCCTCTTGTCTTTTCTCCCAGCACAAGAGTACTGGGAACTATAACCCCAATAATAACGTGCCTTCGCACTCCTTTAGTGCCTACACAAGACAGTTGTCGCACCTTGCAGGTATTAACTTATTAGTGTTATTATAATGCCCCAAAGCAGGCCAGGCACATTCACAGCTCATAATTAGGTGCTCCTAACTCAGTTGCAGGATAGAGCTGCCTTGTAGCCTCCCCTGCTGCTGGTAGGTGTTGGGAAACCTCCTCCTGGCTCCCCGGAGCCGCGTGAGGGCAGGGCAGGGAAGGGCAGCGGCGACGCTCCTGCCGTGAGGAGGTCCCCTCCTGCGGGACGGGACAGGACAGGATGGGATGGCACGGGACGGACAGAATGCTCCCGTGGGCAGGCAGGTGCTGCCGCACCCAGCTGCTGCGCTCCACAGGGGCTGCAGGGAAGGAATTGCTCCCTCTTCCCCTTGCCACAGCCGTGGCAGACTGGGTGAGTTTGGTCTGGTCGGCCAGGCTCTGTTCTGGGCCAGGACTATGGATTTTGGTCCTGTATGACTTCCTGGTAGCTCTCAGTGCCAGATTATCATGATATCTTTAATATTGGCCATTTTATCCCAGGTCTTTGCCCAGCCAAGCTGCCTGTTATTACATCCGTCCCTATGGCTCTTAGGCACTTTCATTGCCTGCTCTACAACATCAGTTGCTTTTCCATTGTGTGAGAACCTCCCAAACTTCTGTTTCTGTAAGGATTTTACATCTGCTGCTACCAAGAATATTTCTGCTGCTGGGAGCTGGGGGCAGGATTCCCTTTTCTCCTCCTTGCAGAGCTTCGCAGAGCTCCCCATCATGCTGTTTGGAGCCCCAGGGCAGGAGATCCCTGCGGGGGGGCCCTGCAGCCCCTGCTGCCGCCCCACAGCCTTTCCCTCATGCCCCAGACCTGGGTTGAGCGTCACCCTTCGCTGGGCGCTGCGGCCGCCTCACGGGTGCAGCGCGGCCCCCTGCCCCGGCTGATGGCATTGTCCAGCGGTGAGCCCTGCGGTGCCTCCCTGCCCAGCTCTCCCTGCCCCTTCACCTCTGTTCACCTCCCTGGCACCGACGCACATCGGCTGTCAGCTGTGTTCCTGCAGACCCAGGGCTCGGGAGGGATGCAACGCTCCCAACAGCACCCACTGAAGCACTGACAAGCTGAGATATTAACTGCATTGGAACTGAAAATTCTGCAGGCAAAGCGAGAAGAAAAGCCTGTGCTGAAGTGAAGTGCCCGCTCTGCAGCAGAACCGGTCCTCACCGGTGGCACTTGGTGCTTTGTGTTTCAAGGTTGTTTGCTATGGATTCAAAGGCACTGACAAATCTGGATTTTTTAATTCTATGTGGCCATGAAAACCCCACAGACACAATTGGTATTCATGGAGATTCCTAAACGCTGTTGTTCCCACAGTTGGCTTTTTCTGTAAGACTGTAGGGAAAAATAAGTGTGGAGAATTAACGTTTGCCTTTTGGAGGCATGCATCTGCATGGGTAAACAGGGCGGTTTCCAATCGGAAAGCCACCGATTTTTCTCATCATTAATGAGAAAAGAGGGCCACATTTTCCAGTGCCCATTGGCGGGCTCTCTGTCCCCTAAACCACCCTGGTGAAAATTTCTCAGCGCTCCTTCTCATGGCTTGGACCCTCAGCAAATGTCTGACTGTCGCTCTCTTGGCGATGATGAACCCGTGGTTTTCTCCCAGCAGCGCAGAAGCCTTGAGCTGGCGCGGAGCTCCCCGGGCAGTGACAGGGCTGGAGCTGCCCTGCGGAGCTGCCCTGCGGAGCTGCCCTACGCGTGCGGGCCCTGCACGCTGGGGCTGCGGCGCTGCCCGCCGCTCCCTCCGCACAGCCCAGCGCTTTATTGTTGCTTGCTGTCAAAAACAGAGATTAATTAATATTTATCTTGCTCCGTAATTAGAGATGTTATTGGCTGGCCTAACTCCACTTATGCCTATGAAATTCACAGTAAACACGCTGCCTTTAAATCAGCTTTAATGACAAGATTTATGTAGCTGTTTAAATAACCTGTCCCTTTTCAATCACTCAGCACTGCTGGACTTTGAAGGCTTGGCTCTGATGAGCAGTCCAATAAAGGGCATGGGGAAATGTAGCTCATGTTTTAATAATTGGTGATGTGCCCTGTAAGCATCTAAAGATCAGGATGTACAGGAAAGTTTTGCAAGGGAGTCCGAGCTGTCGTATAATTCTGACCAGGAGCGGGGTTCGGTGCTGGGGTGTTTCATGAGGGGAACAAAAGCCTTGCGCTCCCTCTCCTCGGCATTTCTTGGGAAGGCAGAGCAGTGGCAGCCAGAGCAAAGCCCGGCCACCCCGGTGGCCCCGCAGACCCCGAGGTCCACGTGGCCCAACTGCCCATCCCGGCAGGTCCTGGCTCCAGAGCACGGTGCCAGAGCGACGGCCTTATCCCCTTGGGAGGGAGAGCAGCCCCAGCCTGGCTCCGGCCTGGCCGCGAGTCCAGCTTGCCACTGCTGTGCGTTTCAGTTCGTGACTCTGCGTTATATACTGCTGCTGTTACTGGTTTGGATGTTGGTGTTTAGGCAGCATGATACTGGATTGCAGGAGGAGGGAGGACGTGGAGGCGCGGGGGGCTGCGCGGCAGCCGGCTCGGGTGGGTGGAGGAGATGGTAGCGCCAGCGGGAGCGTCCGGGGCACCCAGGGCTGGCTGCGTAATGAGGGTGCTGTGGGCGGGCGCGACCCGCTGTGCCATGGCAGGGCTGCCACCCACGGCACTCCTGCTACCCCTGCCCACTGGGGCAGCCCCAGGCCGCGGCCCCCGGACTGGACCCTTGGGGCGGCAGGCGGGGCCAAGTCAGACCAGGACTCCTGGCACACTCGTGTGTGGGGCACACACTGCGTGTGACCCAGGGTGCACCCAGAAAACGTGTAGCCACCTGCTGCCAGCAGCTTCCTACAGTGGGGTTTGCACGTCTGTACTTCTCACCAACTACCGGTGGCGGCTGGAAAGTCAGGGAGAAGACAGCGTCCTGCCTGCCTGCTGCCCTAGTGGGACAGCGCACTGCTGCACCGGCGCCCTGACACCCGCTGGCACCGCCGCACTGCTGCACCAGCGCCTGACACCCGCTCGTACCCCCTCACTGCTGCACCAGCGCCTGACACCCACTGGCACTGCTGCACTGCTGCAGCAGCGCCCGACACCCGCTGGCACCCTCTCACTGCTGCACCAGTGCCCGACACCTGCTGGCACTGCAACACTGCTGCACCAGTGCCTGACACCCGCTGGCACCCCCTCACTGCTGCACCACTGCCCTGACACCTGCTCGCACTACCACACTGCTGCACCAGCGCCTGACACCCCCTGGCACCCTCTCACTGCTGCACCAGCACCCTGACACCCGCTGGCACCGCCACACTGCTGCACCAGCACCCTGACACCTGCTCGCACCCCCTCACTGCTGCACCAGCGCCCTGACACCCGCTGGCACCGCCTCACTGCTGCACCAGCGCCCTGACACCCACTCGCACCCCCTCACTGCTGCACCAGCGCCCTGACACCCGCTGACACTGCCGCACTGCTGTACCAGCACCCTGACACCCGCTCGCACCCCCTCACTGCTGCACCAGCGCCCTGACACCTGCTGGCACCGCCGCACTGCTGCACCAGCGCCCTGACACCCTCTGGCACCCCCTCACTGCTGCACCAGCGCCCTGACACCCTCTGGCACCCCCTCACTGCTGCACCAGCGCCCTGACACCTGCTGGCACCCCCTCACTGCTGCACCAGCGCCCTGACACCCGCTGGCACCGCCGCACTGCTGCACCAGCGCCTGACACCCGCTGGCACTGCCGCACTGCTGTACCAGCGCCTGACACCCGCTGGCACTGCTGCACTGCTGCAGCAGCGCCCTGGCACCCGCTCGCACTACCACACCACCACACTGCTGCATCATTGCACCGCCGCACCATCGCACTGTTGCACCACTGCACCGTAGCACTGCCGCACCATTGCACCACTGCACCCTCGCACTGCCGCCCAGTCGCACCGCCACACCATCATCACACCATCACTGCCGCTGCACCCCTGCACACTGCAGCACCAGCCCCCAGGCAGCTCCGGGTGTCCCTCAGCCGCCTGGCCGCAGGCTGGGGACCTCGTGGAGACGAGCGGCTGTCGCGGCAGCAACACGTGCGCGCTCCGAATGCATGATCAGCCCCTGCCTCCTGGGTCTGCGTCTGCTCCGGCTCTCACTGCTAACGAAGTGGATTAAAACCGGCCCTTTGGTGGAGCACCCCATGAGCTTGTGTTGAAACTGAGGCTTCACCTAATGGTTGTCCTTCTACTGTGGTATCATAAAGTGCCTGCAAAAATGAAACGAAAACTTCCACCAATGGGAAATGTGCAAAGAGCTCATCTGGCCAGCAGTGGTTACAGCCCACAACTGAAGTGCACTGGGCATTACGATCCTGGTACTGCTTTCAGCAGATGTAATTAGGAGCTGCAAACTTTTCTAAAATTTAAATTAGCTCATTGACAGTGAAACTAGAAATTAAATGCGAGTAGACTACAGCATGTTTTCGAGTATTAATAACTGTTTTCCTGCTCCCGAAATAGTCTGTTCCACATGCTGCAGCCCGGCTGAGGCCACGTGGCGTTGGGCACCCAGCGAGGTGGGCGCCGCGCGGCGTTGCCAGGGGCTGCTCTGGGGAGCCACTGCGAGGCAGAGCCGCGGGGCCCTTCACAGTGTTGCTGGCCCAGGGTGTACACTGCCCACGTACAGGACTCCCTGCAATGCGGGCGGCAGGTGTGCTGATACCAGCGATGAGACTGGAGGTCGCTACTTACCAAGCTACTTGCAAAGGGCAGCATGAGGTGAGTGTGATTTAAATGCTGGTGTTGGAGGTAACGGAGGGCTTGTCGCAAGCTCGTGGCATGCAGAAGCTTCTCTGCTGAGCTGTTTCATTTCTCTTGACTCCTCTGAGCTTTGGATCGGGACCCAGCTGCACAGCTTTTCCTATGGCAGAATTTCCTTCCTGACTACCAAGTCCTCGTTTGTGGGCTCCCGCTCCTGTTGCATGTGCTGCACTGCTGCACCGGAGCTCTCGTCATGCTCTGTTGTGCTCACCTGGCAAGTCGCAGTTCTGCAGGTCCCACATGAAGTCTTTGTCTTATATCACGTTTTCACAAGCTGCTGCAGTAACCTTTAAGTCTTTATGAGACCCACAAAGAAGTTCTGTGGAATTTACTGTTTTTCCCTGGGGACTGACCCAGCAACAAAAGAATGGAAACAAAGGTGAGCTGCTGTCCCTGGTGCTACCATGCCCGGAGCGTTGTTGTCTGGTGGGTGGTGTCAACCCCTGCGAGGTGACGGTGCCTCATGGGTGCCCAGGTCCCAGCCCGGAGCACTCAGGTGTTAATGGGTGTTAATGGCAGCTGCACCGCTGCCGTTCCCTATGCCGGGGTCCCGGAGAGGCTCGCTGCAGTACAGCGGGTGCTGTGAGGAGGACGCCAGGAGCTGGGACCGTTCATCAGTGTCGCTGTGGCTTCCAGAAAGTCTTGCGATTCTCTTCTTAATTTTGCACAATCCTCTGCTTTGCTGGAGACTCCTCTGGACAGTCCACTAGGGACAGACCTTTATCCTGTGGTCCCTACAGGAAGGCAGAAGAGTGGCCATATAGCTGAGTGCTCCACACGCCCGTGCTGCAGCTGTGCTTTGCCTTCACCCTGGCCAGAAACCTCGCTAGAGAGGTGCCAAGGGAGGAATCGGGCATGGGGATCTAGGCAGATCTGGGCAATATATTAACATGTAAACTGATTTCTGCTCAGCTTTAGGGAGTCTTGTGTGAAGAAGACTTGGGGCTCATGAGAAGGAGAAGAGAAGCCTATGGTCATTGGCCTCTGTAACTGGGTTGGGTAGCGGGATCCAGCACATGGCTCACACGGGAGCCAAACTGAGCCAAGGCAGAAGGTCAGTCCTCAACCAGTTAATGAGGAAGGAGATACAGAAAGTTCAGTCTCCTAATTGCTTCCATTTGAAAACTACAAATGAGAGCTGTGCAGCTGGATGGGCGTATAAAGGTACTGTGAGCCTTTGTGCAGACCACGTTCATGGATAGCGCCAACAGCCACAGCTCTGCAGGGAAAGGTTGGCAAGAATACCCCGTCATTTCCTGTACATGGGGAAATGTACTCTTTGCCAGTGAGGGAAAGGGTTTTATATCGTCAATTTGTACATCCCCTTACACCTGTGCCTGCCACAGCAGCCCACTTGGCTCCCAGAGTGTCAAAGTGTTTTGAGCGTAGAATTGACTCTCCATTCTGAGTGGCATAATAACAAAGATCCCGCTCTTCTGGCATTGCCAAAGCGGGAGGATTTCCTCAGTGCAAGAGACATCTTACTCCTTTTAGCCTTGAAGACAGTGGGGCGGTTTAGGGCTTTGGCAGGTTGTAACAAGTGGCCATCTCGGTCCCGAAGCGGGCGTTGCTTCCTCTGTGGTGCTGATTGCCGTGCTCACTGCTGTGCCACCAGCCCCATGTATGGCTGTTGTTTTCCCGCATTCACCGCTCTGCATGAGGAGTTTACGGAAAGGGAGCACGGAGCTTGCCCAAGATCACTCTGTTCCCATTCTCAAGGCTTTCTCTGCAGTGGTAGCAGCTAGAGCGGAGGTGTCTGTTTGCTTGGTGTTCAAGGTTGTGTTTTGTTGTCCAAGGTTGCCTCGAGGCTCCATTAGCACAGTTTACATAGTGCCATCAGCATCAGGTCACATCTGTCTCGTGTCAGAGAGATACCATTAGACTGAACAACCCGTCAGGAAAGGCTGTGTGTGTGTGTTTACCAAAGTGAGCAAGTGGGGACGGGGAGCACCAGTCACTCAGTGCAGCTAATTTACAGCCTGCTTCAAGGAACAAAAAGGTCACATTAAAGAGAAAGTGCTCCATCTGCTTCTGTTATCCCGAGCGAGGACGAGTTTTGCTGTGTTAGTGACGGGCAGCAAGCCCTGACGAGGAGCCAGGGCTCTTCACGTGCCGTGGCTGCCTTTGCTGCGAGCGCTGGTGCGGGCGCATTGCCGGCATGCAGGTCGCACGAGCACCCTGAGGATCCTGCCGCACGACTCCATTAGCAGAGATGCATTTGAGCAGAATCCCAGCGTGTGACGGGTGCCCTTGGGAGCACCCTGGGCAGGGACAGGAGCTCGGAAGTGTCAGGTGCTCCCTAGGAAAGGCTCCCAAATGCTGCTGGAGTGGGACCACCTGGGCTTCCCACTGTGGGAACCGCTGCCCGGGACATGGCCCGGAGATATGGATGCCCCCTGATGCCCAGACCCCTCTTCCTCTCCACAAATTCATTTTTGATGAATGTTTAGGGTTCGCCTAAATTATTCCTTTGGCAGAGTCTGACTAACCCCAGGGGATGGAAGTGACTGAAGTTTCATGTTAATATGTGGCAATAATGATTTAACAAGGAGAGCAGATGCCAGAGTGCCGTGCACCCGCGCACACCCCTAGGCAGGGAGGCAGCCGCGCCTGGCAGCGCTCACTGCCTGGGCTCCCTGCAGGGCCTGGCGGGCACTGCTGCGCCCAGCCCCGGCCCGAGCCCGGCCCTGTGCAGGGGACACGCGGCCGTGCTCCGGCTAGCCCGTCACGTTGCCGTCGCCGTCGCCGCCACGGGCACGCGATCCCGCCCTCGCCCCCACGCCGCTTCCTCGCCCTTGGCCTTTGTCGTTGAGGTGTCCGCTGTCCCGCAGCCAGGTGCAGGGTTTGGGGCCTGCGGAGGGTCTCGCTGGGTGGCACGAGGCTCCAGGGACGCGGTGGGAGCACTTGGTGCCGCTGTCACCGCCATGTGCCGATGGGCACGAAGAGACCGTGCGCTCCGGGGAGAAGCCCGAGCTGCGGCTGCGCTGCGGGCTCCCCACGGCCGTTAACGCAGTGCGAGCCGAATGAATTTTGCCTTAATGAAAACAGAGATTTCGCTCTCGTACCTTCCTCGACTTAGGGGTCTCGCTGACTCATTTGAAGAACTATTAACTGCCTGGCCGCGTGCTCCTGCAGACGCCCTGCAGTGCCTAGGAGCGGCGCAGCAAGTGTGTGCTCCAAGCGGCCCGCGTCTGCTCCCCGGCCTCCATCGCGCGCCCGCGGCCACGCACACGTGTTTGGGGGGGGTTAGCAGAGTAACCTTCAACCTCGTGCGTTATTGTAGGTTTTCATAACAGCAGATTAGTGCCCGTCAGGTCTCTGCAGGTGACTCCTATTTCAGGTAAGGGTCAGAGAGGCATCTCTAGAGGTGTGTGGCTGCTCAGGTGTCTGACTCGGGTGTTCTGGTGAGAGCTGCTCATCCTGCTGGCTCTGGCCGGGGGACAAGTCCCTCTGCCTGCTTTACCGAGTTGCAGCTTTACAAAGCCCGTGACCCAGGCGCTGTATTTACAGTGTAGGACAGTACTGTATGGCTCTGTTTTTTATCCAGAGTGATAACAAATGGTTTCAAATCAGATTTCAGAATTAAAAAAAAAAATGAAAATCATTAAAAAATAATTTTCCTGTATGGTTTGTGAATATAAATGTACTTCTTTGCTGCTGTGTTGTGAAGTTTAAATAAATTTTATAGATTCCTATTAGACAGCTTTCTCTTCCCTAGATTAATACTGTAGATAATATGAGTATATATATTTTTAAAACTTACGGGACATTTATTTTTCTTTCCAGTGGCAAAAATCCATTCGAGGTCAACAAATTCCTTACCCTTATCAATGCACTTGTGGTTGTCTGCATTTAGAGATAGGCTGCCCGGTTTTATGAGGGTACAGGCGCCTGTGTTCGTAGCACCGGCCAAGGGATCCTGGCCGCACGGGGCAGTGGCGAGGTCATGGGGAGCGCGGTGCTGCAGGGCACGATGTGGCAGAGCCTCTGCCAGCCAGTATGGTCCTTTTGTTCCCTTCAGACATCCATGAAAGAGCCCCCGCTTGCTGAGCGTTGGAGCTCCTGGGGCTGCGAGCGTTGGAGCTCCTGGGGCTGCGAGCGTTGGAGCACCTGGGGCTGCGAGCGTTGGAGCACCTGGGGCTCTGGGCGTTGGAGCTCCTGGGGCTCTGGGCGTTGGAGCTCCTGGGGCTGCGAGCGTTGGAGCACCTGGGGCTCTGAGCGTTGGAGCTCCTGGGGCTCTGGGCGTTGGAGCTCCTGGGGCTGCGAGCGTTGGAGCTCCTGGGGCTGCGAGCGTTGGAGCTCCTGGGGCTCAGACAGAGGTACAACAAATGACTTTCAAGTTAATATAACTAATTATATAGGCAGGGTCCAGTGGTCATAAGGGAACAGAAGAAGGAATGTTTATTTGTAGAGGAGAACTGATGCACAGTGAGAAATTTCTTTCTAGTATCCAGAGGACCCACGCATTTATGCAGAAGTTTCATAAGTCATTTTGCACAATAGTTATAGACTTATTTCAGCTTTGCCTCTGGAATCATCTAGTGTCATCTTTAACCGGAGAGTTTATAAGTATCAATCTTGTCATTTTGTATTAGAAAAAGAGAGCTGAATAATAAAACAATTTGTCATGCAACATTCCCAGTATTTCTATTAGGAAAGGGGAAGAACAAAAAAAAACCCAAACAGAAACCGGCAGGAGAAGAAGCTCTGAGAAGCTGCTTTGTTCATAGGGTTTTTACCACTGAAGTGGTGGGTGCTCCAGGCTGGTCCTGTGCAAGGGGGATGTTGTGGCCTGGGGCCAGGCCCCTGCAGAGGCCTGAGAGGGATCCCCTGGGATAAGAGAAAGGTTGGGAAGTGTTGGAAACCTCGCAGAAAGGAAGAATTCCCACGTGGGAAGGCAGTACAAGGTAAGGCGGGGGATCCGTCCCTGCAGCGCCTGTGGGTCGGGGCAGGTGCCTGAGCAGCGGGCCCTTGATATCAGCTGAAATCTGGTTCCCATCACACCACTTATCACCACTAGCTGTGTCAGCCTAGAGAAGAACGTAGCTGAGACCACATCTTAATTTTTTCTTTGCTACATTTGAAGTTACAGGTAACTTTTTAGTCAGAATTGACACAGATTTGTTATTTGTAACTATTAATATATTAGCTACTTTTAACAGTGAACAAATTACATGTTGTGGTTTCAGCACCCTCAAATGCTCTTCATGAAGAGCATCTTCCACAGAGCATATGTACTGCAGACTTACAGAGAGGAGTAATTACACGCCAAACTAACGTTTAGATTTTGGCCTCTTTTAGAAAACCATGTCCAGACCATTCTGGAAACGGCGCAGGCTGAGAGCAGAGGGTCCTTGGGGCGCGTTGTGGTCCCAGCCCAGCCTGGCACTTGCTTCCCACACAGGCCAGAGCAGGATAACACCGTGGGGCAGCCTCCCAGCTGATGCAGATGGGCGCTGGCTCCATTGATTTAGACATCTGATTCACTTGTCTCTCCTTTTCAGAATGATTTATTGAAAGCTACTGTGAGTCCCCAGATAATTCCCGATCCACTCTGAGCTGTCACTGGAATGCAAATACAGGAGCAGCTAAGACACCAATAGCTCCAGACTTGCATCACTAGGTACTAGGCAGTGGTGCTGCTTGCAGCTTCCCCAGGGTGGCCACCCAGCACCCTGCGGGAACTTCTTTGATTTGTCCTCCACCAGTTGTCCCCCCAGTCCCCGAGAGGCTGTTTATCCATTTTCCGCTTTGCGCTGAACTTGGTTAACTTGCTCTTAAAAGATTCTGCAAAATTTTCAAATGAGTGATAGCAGAGCAGACAATGGCAAATATCGTCACGTTTACTAGGAGACCTTGCTTCACTTGGCCAGCAAGAGTTAGGAAAAGTTCACTTAAAAAAATGCCTCGGTGTTCAGAAAAGAGCCTCAAAAGTGCTTACTCCAAATAACCATGATCCATAAGTCACTTTTCAATCCCCTTATCATAGGTGATATATGGAATATGAAAAAAAACAAGGCATCATGGTATTCGTCTTTTATTTTAAAGTGTGCAATAGAAGATTTATGGCATCTCTGGTCAAAAAGAGGAAACTTCAAGGTCATTTAATTTGTCAGAGCACTTCAGATTGTGAGCAAAGTCACAGCACGGGCCCTGGCAAAGCAAAATCCAAGCGTTTCCCATGCAATGAAAAAGAACAACTGTTAATGTGTTTGCAAAGGGGACTTCTCTCAATTCCAAATTATAATTGTAGCTGTATGTAATGCATGCTAAATGGCAGGTGAGCAGTTGATGATGGAGAGCTCAGTTACCCCATGCATGGGTGCTTGCAGCCTGCTCTGGAAGGGTTCCTGCGAGCTGTGAGGAGGAACGCGGAGGCCGGGCGCGAGGGAAGCGCCGTGATGCAGGAACGCGCCAGGCCCCCTCACCTGGTTCAAACAAATACGATCTGGTTTCACACTCCACTGCCTTCGATTGCGTGGCAGAACAGCGTTCTATAGCATCTAGTTTGAATCCACTGACCTACTGTTGTGCTGCTTTGAGTAGTTTTACTGAGAAAAGTTAAGTCATCAGCAGAGCTGCCAGTGGGTGGTGTGGGACTGCGTCCCTCGGGCTTGGATAGTGCCAACGCCTCAGCCCCATCAGGGATTTTCTGCTAAAGGGGACGGAGAATGTGCAGTTATTGGTCGAGGTTTTCTGTGTTATGAAGCAGGAAAGAAAGGCTGGATTTGTCACATAATGCTATTTTTGATCTATATACTAGGTGGATGTAGGCTGATTCAACCTGGCAAAGATTTTCAGCTGGCCCAGTTAATGAATGAAATAATCAAAGCAAAAACAGTGTAAACTTCCGAGCATTGCTCGTTCGCCCCGACTCAGTGTGAGGCAGCAGAGATTTCAGGTCCTTCTATGCAGAACAGAGGGCCACATGTGTTTAGATTGCTCTGTGCAGTCACCTGGTTAGGGGAGCATCTGACTGGTCCTCGTTACCTTGAAAGCTTTATTGATATCATTATTTGATATTATTAGTTATGTTAACAAAGCCCCTGGCAGACGCGGCCTGGCGGTCACTTGTGTCCATGCCATTCCCTTGCTGTAGCGCCCTGTGGCTGCAGCCTCGTGCCCTTGGGTGCCGCCAGCAGGGCAGGGGGAGCCCTGGGGAAGCAGGGAGCAGGGCCGGGCTGCGCGCGGGCGCTGGCTGGGCTGCAAAGAGCCTGCCCTGAAACACAGCACGAGAGCGGCCCCGCTGCGGCCACCGACGAGGGCAGTTTTATGTCGCACGTGGAGTGACTTCTGCCATTATCCCTCCTGAATTCGGTGACATTTCATTATGGGAAAGTTCCTTTGTTCTGTTGCAATGTGCGGGATTGAAGGGAGTCCGTGGGGCTCGGGAAAGGAGCAGGGACTTCCCTGCTCATCTTTCCAGTCACACCTCCTGAATTTAGACACGTGGCCGTTTGAACCTGGGACATCCTTGGCTTTGGTGTTTAATCCTGCTGACGCTACAGGAACTGCTGGCTGTGGTGAGAACCCCTGTGCTCCTGAGGAGCACCGGGGACCTCGGCAATGTCACAGAGCAGCACTGGGGATCTCGGCAGTGTCACAGAGCAGCACCAGGGACCTCAGCAGTGTCACAGAGCAGCACAAGGGACCTCAGCAGTGTCACAGAGCGGCACCAGGGACCTCAGCAGCGTCACAGAGCAGCGTTGGGAACCTCAGCAGTGTCACAGAGCGGCACTGGGGATCTCGGCAGTGTCACAAAGCAGCACCAGGGACCTCAGCAGTGTCACAGAGCAGCACTGGGGACCTCAGCAGTGTCACAGAATGGCACTGGGGACCTTGGCAGTGTCACAGAGCAGCACCAGGGACCTCAGCAGTGTCACAGAGCAGCACCAAGGAGCTCGGCAGTGTCACAGAGTGGCACTACGGACCTCGGGAGTGTCACAGAGCGGCACTGAGGACCTCAGCAGTGTCACAAAGCAGCACTGGGGACCTCAGCAGCATCACAGAGCAGCACTGGGGACCTCAGCGGTGTCACAGAGCAGGACCAGGGACCTCAGCAGTTTCACAGAGCGGCACCAAGGAGCTCAGCAGTGTCACAGAGTGGCACTACGGACCTCAGGAGTGTCACAGAGTGGCACTGAGGACCTCAGCAGTGTCACAGAGTGGCACTACGGACCTCGGGAGTGTCACAGACGATGAGAGCCAGTGCTGGGGACCTCAGCAGTGTCACAGATGACGAGAGCCTGCGCTGGGCACAGTTCGGGAGGAGCAGCTGGGCTGGGGCACAGCCATGCACCCATGGCACAAGGACCTCGCAGTATCTGCAAAGCCCCCAAAGAGTGCGTGTCTCTGCTAAATGGCTGTCATTAGAAATGCAGGAATTCCCATTTGTTCCCAGGAAACCCATTCTATTACAGTTGTGAAGTCAATATCGCAGAACTATTGAGTTGTAATGGCTTTAATTGTATTGCTCCCGAACTTTAAAACCACATTAGTCTCATTTAATTCAACTTAAGGGAACACAAGGAGAATTGAGTTCTCTAGACTTGGTTGGGTCTATTTTCCAAAATGCCCTTTTGAGTACAATTAATGTTGCAGAGCAGATGACAACAGCAAGAGGAAATTTCCCCTAAGTACATGTAGGGAGCAAACAAACCCAGCTGAGATTTCTGTTGATGTTCATCTAGACTGAGCGGGTGAAGGAGTGACTCTTCTGTTGAGGAGCTCGTTGGAATACGCACACACATGTATATACACATATAGAATATAGAAAAATATATAGATATAAATGCACAGCCACAGGTGAGCCTGAGCAGGGGCTCCCGCATGGAGCTTCATCCGAGGACGAGTCAGGCCGGGGAGGTGCTTGATGCTCGGGGCTGCGTTCAGCTGCTCTGCCTCTTTGAAGGAGTGTTGCTGAGCGAGCAGGGAGCTGGAGATGCCCTGCTCATCAGCCCGCTGTGCCCGTGGGTCGCTGCCATCTCAGCTCTCCTCCTCCTTTCTTTGTAGGAAGGACAGACTGTGCATCTTGGCAGACACATCACTGTCCCCTTTGTATTTGCTAGTGATAGGCTACAATGTCCTTCTTGTGCCAAGACAATGACAAATTAGTTGCTTATCTTAAAAAATGTGTATTTGCTTTTATGTAAAGCTAAGGTAGATTTATAACTTGAAACCCAACAGGAAGATGGCCTAGGTAGGCACACAGCTATAGAACAACAGCTAATACTCTTTCTGTAACTTTTTAGTTTGCTTTCCACCATATGGCTTAAATTATGTGTGAATTAATGTTATTCATAAATGCAGCACAGATAGATATAAGACCAATTACAGCAAAATATTCACCATCGTTTTAATCTCTGAGGTCATGGGAAATGCTGTTCTCTTGCAAATTTAATATCTAAACAAAAATCACATGGTATGCAACATTTGACTTCTGCCCCATGGTGTTTGTAAAGTTTGCAGTATTTTGCCAGCAAACGAGCGAGGTGGGTGATTGAGCACGTCTCTGGGAGCTGCTGGCGGCTTCCGAGCGTC
>VZSG01000494.1:68087-117609 GCA_013398315.1 Nothoprocta pentlandii | reverse complement strand
CTGTAGGAGGACAGGGCTGGAGGCCGTGGCAAATCTTCCTTATGGAGCTGCCGTCCGATGCGAGCGGCGGCGCGGCCTGGCTGCCGACACCCGCAGAACCCCTCCAAACACAGCTGGCTCTGGCATGAGGGGAAGCCCTGCCCGCTGCAGGAAGGGGGAGCAGTCCGGGCACACCCTGAGCACAGCAAGAGCAGCGAACGTTGGTCGGGGGCCGTGGAAACATGGGGCGGCCTCACAATCCCCCCCACCTCAGCAGCACATGCACACGTGGGCCCCAGCTCAGGCGACTGCCCAGGAACTGATTCTGCTTTGCAAAGAGGGGCAAAACCTTCTTTCTTTTGCAAATCCTCAGGAAGGCAGGAAAGGAAAGCAGGAGTTATAAAGAGGACACTGCTTCCCTCTCATTTCTCTCCCTCCGAGTCAAATCTGACAGCCAGAAAAATGCCATTCTGCTGGAGTTTATGTTCTGCAAACATACAGATAAACGGAGGCTTTCATTTAATACTTGACTAACACTTAAAAACTTCATAAAGGAGCATTATGAACTTTCAGATGTTGCTCTGACAACAGACCTTGCACTGTTTCCAAATCCTCAAACCAAGCACACAGGTGAGAATCAGAGAAATTTTAATTGAAGGAAAGTCTTGCTTGGGAAACTTAGCAGTGCTGATTTGACTGCAGTTTATTAGATGGTGGAAGACCTGATTTAGGCAGTAGCTGCCTGCAGCGCAGTGTGCTCCGGGCTGCCTGCACCTCTGCTTCTCTGCTTCTCGAGAGGCTCTCGAGCCTTTCTACTTGGCTGAAAGAGGGGGTGATCAAACCGCAGAATACAAAAATGGCAGTTCCAAAGAGCAAGATCACTTTAGGGGAGAAATAGGTTTATTAGAAATAGAGTTATTTCCCTTTCTTTAGGTTCTTTGCTAGTTACAGAGCCCGTAGGTGTGAGGGCTGAGCAGCCCCTCCATTAGCGCTGGGAGAGGAGCAGTGAGCGCCCCCGTTGCAGGGCGAGGGTGACCCCGGCCGTGGAGGAGCCCCTGCGCGCCCAGGGACCCTGAGGTGCCACCAGCTCTGAGGCTGGCATGGGGAGAGCAGCCGGCGCAGCCCCGCGCCCTGGCCGGGCCCTCCAGGTGCCCCTTGCGGAGGAGCGCCCGCCCGGGCGCCTTGGCCACAAAGCACTAAAGCTCGCTTTATTATTAAAGAAAAAGCCCTCACTGAGGACTATGTCATTCTTCAAAATGAGAAAAACTCCGTAAACACGTGGAAAAAACAAGTCAGAATTAATTCTGTCCAAAAGCTGCCATGAAAAGGAATAGTCAAGAAATCATCAGTGCATTTTAATAACCACTAAAATGAAGAGATAAATACAATATTAATTCTATGACTTATTTTTTTACACTCCAGCGAACATAAATTTCTGTAATTGTATTTACTGGGCTTGGCTGCTTTGGAAGATAAGGGATAATTACATTCTTGCCAGATGGAAGGGAGCCTATAAAATTACACTTTTTAAAATATGTTAACAATACTGTAGTATTAGGGAGTTCAATCAGATATTAATAACAAGGAAAAATATCATCAATGAGTAAGTTGGACGATTCTGTCTGCTTTGTGAGAATTGCGAGTGTTTTTGCTTTTCCACAGCAATTCTAAGTGCTTTTTGCAAACCTGAGGACCCCAGCCCCTGTAATTACAGAATCACAGAATCTTCAAGATTGGAAGGGACCTCTAGAGATCATCTAGTCCAAATAATTGCCTCATCTTTGTGGCTATCGTTCATGTGACTCTATACTGTACAGTTGGGGTTTATTATTTTACTACCATTTCCAGTTTTGTATTGGGTTTTCTGACCATTTTATTTCCTTCTCTCACTGTCACATCTCCATAATTCCTAAGTATAAATATGAGATACTGGCATATTATTCCACAGCATTGACAGGATTATTAACATTGGATGTTTTCTACTTTGTAATGAAGGAATCCAATGTAGGTCTGCACTTATGCCACCCAGGAGCTCTGTAAAATGCACCCATCTCACTCAGCAGAGGACACCTGCCTTGTGCCTCCTCCTTAATGAGAACCAGGTGCACCTTGCGCATGGTTAAACCCAACACACCCCACCTGCATGCCTGCAGTCCTCACAATTGCCCGCCTTCCTCCTCCCCCTCTCTAGCACTTGCTTCCCCCATGCAGCACTGAGTAACTGACCTGGGGGGCCAGCAGCTTGTGAGCTGCAGCACAACGAGCTGCAGCGAGGACAGACTGCTTAGGACATCTCACAGATCTTTAGGGATTGCTGGGTAAGCATCTGTGTTGGGCTTGTTGCATCCTGCATCCCTGCCCTTCCCTGGTGGGAACCTAAGGATGGGAGCTTGCTAGGGCCCTTTCCAGTGTACCCCAAAACAGGCTACAAAGGAGCAGGGACTCAAGGCCAGACCCTGTCAAGCTGAGGAGCTGCTGCGGGCCTGGCAAGGGGCAAGTGCTGTGAGCACCAGCACGTGGTTTGGACTGCCCCTTGCCTTGCTATGTGTGAGTAGAGTGTTGGTTTGTTTGATGGGTTTTGCTCTAGTTTGGGTGGTGGGTGAGCAGGAGGCACTTCCTCTCTGCTGTCCTCGCTGTGAGCTGCGGGGCCGCTTCTCTGCTCCCGGAGAGCGGCGCAGGCTTCACCTCTGTCTCCTGAGCAGGGATTCTGTAACAAGCTTCCTGCCTTATTCCTTTAGCTCTGAGGTGCTGGTGCAGCTCCTGAAAGCAAGAACTTGCTGTGATTTCTGGTTCCCATTAAAATGTGAAATTTCTCATCTCTGAGTCATGACCTTGGAAAATTATATTTTTTCTCCATCTGAGCCTACAGCTCTGGACTTAACACAGTAAAAATTGCCTGCCCTTATGCAGACGCATTTCCTCTAATTTCAAAGCAAAATGCTTGTCCGAAAGGGCAGCAAGGCCCTGAGATTCTTTCTGTCAGAAACCTGTCTGCACATGAGAACTACTTCTTGTCCCTGGGATTATGTTTGCTGGGAGCAGAAGGTCCCTGCTAGGAATTCAGGCTGAGCTCCTGGGTGAGCTCAGCTGCCTCTTGTGGGACACACAGAGTCACACGTGCCCCAGAAGCCAAACGCTGCCTGTTGTCTCCTTGGCCGTGGACATGGGCCCGAGGGTGGGTTTGTGCCAAGGGCTCGTGTGGCCGCAGCCAGCATGGCAGAGCATGATGCAGTGCGGGGGTGTCTCCATCCCTCTTCCTCCCCGTCCTCTTCCTCCCCATCCTCTGGATCCACCCTGGGGAAGAACCATGTTGGGCAGGAGACTGCGTGTGGGAGACCTGGCTTCCTTCTGTGTGTTCTCCTGCATCCCTCAATGTTCCTGCTGCAATGGTCCCTCTGTGTGGGGACTTGCCAGGTTGGTGCCCACACGGCTAAACGGCCCCTGGGCACCGGCTGAACCTTTGGTATTTTTCTCACTGCTCTCCTACCTTTGTTTATTTTATTTTTATTTTATTTTATTTTATTTTTTTGTGCACCCACTTAAGGTCAAGGTGCTGTTGCGCCTTCACTCAAATGTTAATATCTCACAGGAAAAGCACAATGTAAGGTGCTTTGCTTGAACAGCTCTAACTCCTTTTGAAATTTATAATTTGATTTCAAGCTAAGTTTTGATGACTTTGGCATTCTTACATATAGTTGTGTTTATAAACACATACACAATTCCAAATTATCTACTGTTATCTTTGGCTAGACATCCTGTGGTATTTTATGTGTTTATCTTCCGTATTTTTGTAAGTATTCCAGCCAGCTTCTCCGGCTTTTTATTTCTCTTCCTTGCTCTTTCTTAAGGATTGCATTAGGAAATGTGCTTAACTGATAAATTCATGTGTTGTTCATAACTTTTCAAAAACTAGAGGCACTTTACTGGGGAAATGATTGCTTGCTAGTGCTGTGTTTGCCAGGCGGCAATTTAATTGGCAATTCCAATTGAATGAGTTGCTACTTGTTCAAATTTCTTAGCTATCCAAAATCTATATAACTGTTGCATAAAAATAAGCCGTACATGAAAGGATGCCCCGTTCCCTTGAAGGCTTTTAGTCTTGGGATGAGATTGTCTAAGCTCAGGCAGGAAAATGCCTTCAAAGAGCAGCTACCAGGTCAGATGGAGAGACTTTTAAGAAGATGGAAGCAGGAAGAGAAGTGAAGACCTTTATGTTTCCTTTTGTGCAGGAGAAGTTTCATTTTATTTTATATTATTTTGCAGGGTTTAGGGGTGAGCATTTGAGTTTTTCAGTTAATATAGCGTGTATCAAGAGAAAGGTCTGAAAGATTTGGAGTGCCCCTGGGTCTCCCCTCGCTGCTGATGGGCGCTGCTCTGCTCCCTTCCTGCCGCTGGCCCCGCAGTAACGCGGGGTGAAGTGAGCAGCAGTGATTAGTGGGAGGGACCGTGTCTCAGCTTTCCTCATCTCTCTGGAGCTCACTGATAGTTAGACTGAATACATGAAAGAAATATTGATAGAAATTATTTTGGAATGAGTATTAGTTTTTTGATGTAATGGGGGAAATTAATAACCTGAAAGGATAACAAAAGAAGTGAAGAAAATGAAGAGCTGTCTCTGATAAAAATACCAAGGTATTCTACCAGGAAATCACTTGAAGAATTGCGTTTGATCTTTTGATCCGAGTCGTCCACCCTGGCTAGCAGCTCCCCTTTTCCCTCCTCTTCTCCCTTTCCCAAAGATATAAAACTTCTCCCCTAGGTCTCTTGCTGTTGCGGTGTAGCACAGCCTGCCTCAGGCCTACACCGTCACCTTGTCGGGTAGTGACTTGGGACTAAATCATGTCCATAGACGTTTTCTTAGGACTGATTCTCACAGCCCTAATATGGTCCCGTTATTTGTGCCTGACTCTAAATGAGGACTGAAGGCTTCCAGTCTCCTCTTCCTTGTTCTTGAGGAGATGATGCCAAAATATCCCAATTGGAGCTTTGTTATGCTGTGAGGAAGCGAGCTCCTGCCCTAGATGGTGTGAGGTAAGTGTGAAGGGAAAGATAGCGAGGTGTGCAACCAAATCGGGGGATATAAACCCCAGCCCTTGAGTGGCTGCTGTCTCTCCTGCCTGGATTGCTCGGCATTACGGCTCCACACTACAGCACACATGTGGGCTCTGACCCCACACGTGTATATAGGAACTCGTGAGGTCTGAAGGGTTCCCCTCACTCTCCAGTGAGAGGGTGTTTAGGTGGGGTGGGCTGGTGAGATGCACACGTGGCCATAGTCCCCCTAATGTGAGCGCCCGTGCGGCGGGTGAAATGCTGCCTCGATGGGAGGGAAGTCCTCCTGCAGCCGCGTCCCGAGCGGCGGGGCAGGAAGCTGCAAGAAAGGAACACTCACAAAGAAAGAACTTAATGAAATGTATTTGGGTAAGGAAGGTTTCCTCAAAGCGAGAAGGGTTCTTCAGGAGTGCAATAGTCATCCTGACTGCTCAGCAGGAGTCATGAGAGAATTAGTTGTTAGCTGCAGACAGAGTAGAAGTTGGTGATTAATACTCCATAAAACTCTCCAAAAAATCCCCTGCTTAAGGTTTAAACGTCTTCAAAGAGGAACTGCTTCCAGTTAGTTCTATCCTCTGGAGAAGGCAGCTGATCACAGGTGTGGTTGTTTAGCTGGCTCGGAAGAGTGAGGATTGGGCAAACAGCTGTCAGCGGCTCCCACTGGGACTGTTGGAACACACAGAACGTAAAGCCTGGCTTGGGCTTTTGACTTGCCATGCCATTGCCTCTCTGCTGCTTACGTGGAGAAGCTGAGGATGTGACCACGTGCAAAGGGATCTGTTTCCCTTCTGAAAACTCCGCTCCCAGCCTGGGTCAGAGCTGGGGTTTGTCCTGGGAACCCAGGGGAGTCACCACTGGGGTATGTTTTGGGGAGGGCTGGGAGAAGGTAACAATAAGTTAGCTGCGACTGGCAAAGTTAAAAAAAAAAAAGAAGGCAGAGGACAGCTGAATGCCAGAAAATCAGTATTGACATTCGCTAAGAGCCCTCTGCTTTATGTCAGGAAGTCAATAATGAAGTATAAAGAGCAGCAAGCTTCAGCAAACTCCAGCCTCCTTTTGCTCTTTGGAAAAGGTAGTGAACTTTATTCAGGTTCTTCAGAAAGTGCCTAGGTCGCCGCCTTCTTTAGGCTGCGTGAGCAGAAGGTTGTGGTGGCTGTCCAAAAATCAACAATCTCTCCAGGCTTGACCTTTTAAAAGCCAAGCTTTACTCTCTCTTGCATTCAAACTCATTTATATCCGAAAGAGCACTTGGAGTTAATCTTTTACTTTCCCCTCCCCAGGTCTATACATGACTATGTAGGTAGAATTTGTAATTAATAATCAATATCATTCACAAGGGTTGCATTTCTATAAGGAAAACAAATCATGAGAAAGGAGAAAAAAGATATAGTATATTCAGTAGAGTACTATGAATGGGCTAAATATTGTTAGGTGGCTGTCAGTGCAGAACAGGCAAGCTACCCCGCAAGGTGTGTAAGCGATCTGGCTTTACAGAGGAATGAGCTTGCTCTGGAAGTTGCACTGCAGCAAGAGTTTGCACTTTTTAGCTAAAATGGAAAGAAATGGTAAGTGTGGCCATTGTAGCCATTGCTTTTCTAGAGCAGTGGGCAGCACCTCCTCAAGAGAACGTAGGCTCAACTTTTTGCCAGTTATGTTAGTATGGACCAGCCTATGGATTTGGCTTAGGATGGCCCTGTGGCAGCCGAATCCATCTGTGAGCAGCTCCAAACGGAGCACCGAAGCTCTGCGCTCGGTGACAGTTCTGACTTTGGAGCCGTGGGCAGTACAGTCGGTGATGAGGAGTGCACAGGGGTCACAACAGCAACCCCGAAGCGTTTTGGGGTGCTGGGCCGCGCAGCCTGGCCGCCCCGGCCGGCCCTGCCGCAGGAGGGCACCGTGCACCGCGGGGACGGCTGCCGCCTCCGCTCCCTTGGGGCTTCCTGCCCTTACTCTTCCTTCGTCCTGGTCGTTGAGATTCTTAGCATCCGTTTCCTCAGCCTCACCTTCATGCTCTCCCTGTCTCTTCTACTGATGGTATGGTTTTATTTCTTGATCTCACCAGCCTTTCATTAATTCAAAGTTACCTGCAAACACAAGTTTAGGTAACAACTGCAGGACTTCACGTGAAGAAACTGAGGCAGGTGCTCATTTCCTCTGTTCTTTTCTGAAGTCCTTCAGATCCTTTCAAAGCAATGTTGGTTCAACTTGGTTAATTAAACTTGAGACTGGCAGATCCTGTGCCAGTCCAGAGTATTTGACCCTTCCAAGAAGTGAGATGAGTGTTCAGGTAGGCTTTATGACTTCAATGAGATACCTTTGAATAAGCCATTATTTTTGGTGCAAGGCTTTGATTTGATGCAATACCAGAGTACTTGACTCCTGTTCCCTTAAAGCTCAGAGCTTGAGGTGCTTGGATCCCTGCCAAACTTCTCGTTTTCTGGGCATTGTGAACCTCCTCATCAAGCTTCTTGCTGACAAGCTCTTGGCTGATGATAGGTAGGTCACTGTTCAGAGCCGTCGCCGAGGAGCCTGGGGACTCTCCGTTTTCCTCATTCTGCAGGAACTCATTCCCAGTGAATGGCATCGGCACTTGTGTCTCGCCCTGCTTGTTTCTGCATCACTTTGGGAATCAAGATGAGCTCAAGGCTGACTGGGAATGGGATGTGTTGGGGGTTATGTGGACTTGTCTGCTCCAGCTGGGGCACAATTACATTTACTTCCTAAACATTTTCTTTTCTCCCTCCCCTAAATCCTTTCACCATTAGGTTGTGTATGCGACTTGTTTCCGTTCTCCTGGGAGCAGCAGAGCCTGTGGGTGGCAGCCCCCTTGGTCTGCAGCCAGGCAGGATGCAAAGCTGCTGCCTGAACCAGCTGGTGCAGGACCTGAACCTGGCAGTGTGGTCGGGCACTCCCCTCTTGACAGCTCTGAGCACACGGGGCTTGTGGCCGCTTTAGAAGTAACCTTTGCACTTGCTGTAATGATTTCTGCCCTGCTCTCTGACAGTGTCTCGAGCCACATTTGGCTGCGGTTTGGACTGGCTTGTCACCTTCTGTTTGACAGAGATACCTGTCTGTTTTAAACTCCCCTGTCTCTGAATGTCAAAGCTACTGGTCTTTTTATCCTGAGGCTGCGGACGTTGCACCCTGACACGCACCACGGTTACAGGTACCGACGGAAGCCCTTGTATACAGCATGGTTGTAGCAAAGACTGCTTCCAAGAGAAGTAATGAGCAGTGTATCCAGTGCCTGGAGACAAGTACCAATTTGTAAGAGGCAATTATCCCTAGACAAAGGCTGTTGCTTGTGCTCAGCTAAGGAGAGCAAGATTTGCAAGTATTTACATAGATCCCATCTTCTTCCTCCTCCCTCCCCAGCTTTAACCTTTCTTAATTACTATCATGGGCAGATTTGTTTAATTTCCCAGAGTGGGCTGTTTAGTGGCTAAATGTAAGTACTTGCTACCTGTCCTGTTCAGGGCTGTGGCATTTCAGCAGCCTGAAATGCCACATGAGAAGATGTGGGTGATCTCTGCACATTGCAACAGTGACTTGTTAAGGTGCCCAGTGCTGAGGAGCTTGTAGGCCCATGGAGCTGTTGTTCACCATACATAACAGCTGCGCTGAGACTGTATTTAAAAAAAGTGGTTGTTTGGAGATGGTTCTTGGGCAGCCAGGCTTATCAGCTGTGCAAAGCGGGTTTCATTTCTGAATGGCAGCAGCAAAAACATATCCTGAGCTCTCACCTGACAGTCTACTGCCCTGGCTGGCCTGCTGGCTGTGCCCTCAGTGCTTTCCGTGCCCCGCTGTAAGTGTGGTGGTTCTTGTGCATCTCACAGGGGTGCTTGGGATGGCTGGAGGCTCAGCTTCACGCTAGACTTTTCTTCATTAAGTTTTGCTTATATTGCTGCCTATAGCTGGCAGTGTCTTCTGAGTGCCTGCTCAGTGCATGTCCAGATCTCTGGCAGAGTAACCGGCGGGTGATGGAGTCTCCATCCATCACATCACCACCCTGGGACAGATGTGGTGCATGTCTCCTTTTAAGAAAAGAAAGAATTTGCAATACTTCCTCTTTGCCAAAGCATATAAAAAGGATTTTTTTATTCAGCATAAATAAAAATTATTCAGCCCCCCTCCTCTGGGCTAACGCCGCGGAGCTCGACCATCTGCGGCACTCGCGCTGCGCGACTGAGCGCTTCCAACATGCACCTCTTCCAAAGACATGGCTCTTTCTCTGCTTTTATTTTCCTTATACTCTGTGCTTTACCTTTTGTCCAGCTATTGCAGTAACTTGCTGCACAACTGAGTGTGCCACACATATGTGTATATATAATATATACATATATATGTATATATAATATATATGTGTATATATACACACACACACATACACACACCATGATGAAAATCAGCTAGCATAATGGAAGTTAAGGGTAATTTCCTTGCTGTAGCCTGTTCTAGCAAAGGAGATAGTAATTAGAACAGTCTTAAAAAGCAATTTAAATTTGTAAGCATTCTTTAATCAGCGATAATGAGGCTGGGGAGGAAGCAAAGCGCAGCCCTCGCCGTGTGTTCTGGGAGCAGCTCCCCTGACGTGGTTGTTGCTGCTCCAACGTGATGAGCACGTCATGCAGAAGTGTAGAACGAGGCCAAGTCCTTGCTCCTTGCGTGGAGATGAGGAGATGTCTTCGGTTTGGAGGCAGGGCAGATACTGTTCTAGGGAAGGCAGAAAGGAGGTTTCTTTTGGAGTGCAAACCCCCTTGTGATGCTCCAGCTTTACGCAGGGGACGCGTGCAGTCTCCATGCCCTGGGAGCAGGAAAGGCAGCGGCCCCGGCGCTGGTGCAGAGTGCGAGTTAAGGAAGCGCCCAGCAGGCCGCGTGTGGGAGGAAACACGTGTGTGCACCGGGACACGGCTGCACGCTTGGGCATGCCCCTTCCTCCCCGTCCTTTGAAAATGAAGGCCCTGGCACCGCAGCAGTTTCCCCCGCCACCCTGCCCCATTTCCTGTATTTTTGGGGGTAGACTTTTTTTAGGCAAGTTCAGCTTCTACCTAGACGCCCAAATAAACACCCAGCTGCTCTAAAGAAGTTAGTGCCTTGGATGCTCCTGCACATTTAGTGGCTTCTCCGTGGTGAAGTAAAATGTCATCTCTGTGTATTTTCAGCCTCGTTATGGGTAATTAAAGCATTTTTACAAGTTCAGCTATTCTGAAGCTGTTCTTTGAGTATTGCAGGATTTTTGGAAATGGAGGTTTGTGCCTCGCTGCCTTTGCCAGTGCCTTCCTTGCAATTGTGTTCTGGAAGCTCCGCACTCTCAGGGCCTCATTTGATTCTCCTAGTGACCCGTGGTACATTCTTCAGCATGGTGTGTTTGTGTGTGACTGTGTGTGTTTGGGTTGTGGTGTGGGCAGGGCTGGTGATGTTGTTTCCTCTGGCACTTCTATCCACTTATTTTGCACAAAGATGGATAGTTTGCTTTTGGTGATTGCACGTTAGTGCATTTTTACTAGTGTCCTTGATCCGAATTCAAAATACTGCATACAGTTCTAAAATACTTGAAATAATTGTCATCTTTTCATTTCATTTCTCTAACCTCTCCTAAGCAGTAAAACAAAGCACCTTCTTTGCTGAACTCAGCACTTTCATCCCGATAAAATAATGCAAAGAGAAAATATCTAGGACTGGGTGAAATTTGTAGCTGCGATGTTCAGTCTAACGTGCTGAGGAGGGTAGAGAACTGTAGAGACAGATGGTCGGGCGCTTTCCTTGCCAAGTTCACCCAGGCATTAGGAGACCCAGCATTAGGTGTCCTTGCCAGAAAAACCAAGAGAGATTCTTTCTGCGTATAAGTGCATTTAAACAAACAAACAAAAAAAGAGTTTGGAACAAGCTCACGGAGTGATTATGTATCTGTTAATGAGGAAGAAAATGAGAAACAAGAGAGCTCCTGAGATGCTGTGAAATACCTCTAGTGATGAGAAATAAGCCAAATCCAGCAGAGTCATGGTGATAAAAGCAATAAAAGATGCGTGGAAATGAGGACCGTAAAAAGTTTGAATGAATTTAATTCTGGAAATCATTGTGGTGTTAAGAAAAAAATGAAACTGAGAAATGAATAGTGTAATAAGAGAACAGAAGGAGAAATGAAAAAGGGGGCTGGGAGGCGGGATGCTGAGCCAGGGCTGTGCTGATGGTGGCAACGAGGGCCCGTCAGCCCCTCGGAGGCCGCGCGTGCCGTCCGGGCGAGGACGGGCAGCACTCGCCGCGCAGCAATGGGCAGTGTGCAGCAAGGGGCAGCGTGTAGCGATGGGCAGTGCTCAGCACAGAGTGCCCGCGGCAGCCTCGGCAGTGCCGCCCCTGCTTCACCTCGGGCACCGCTGCCGCGGGGCCTCGTCCCTCGAGATTCCCCGTGGGAGACTCCGCTGGCACGATGGCAGTGGCCATCGCATGGCTCAGCTCCTCCCCTGTCCTCCAAAACAGCCTTGTTCCTCCAAGCCCCTACCTGGGATCCAGCTGGCTGTCCCCAGGCTGGTCTTGCTCCCTTGCCCAGCGGATTGACTGCCAGGGAGGACCACGCAGGGGACGGGAGCTCTGCTGGGGCCGCTGGGACACGTGGGACCAGCTCCGTGCCAGGAATGAGTGGGCAGAGAACTGACCAGGCTGGACTCGTGTCTGGGCGCAGAGGCTTGTGTGGGGCCTGATGTTACAGAACCACACAGCAGGGTTAAGGTGGGAAGGGACCTCTAGAGATCATCCAGTCCAGCCCCTTCTCCAGCAGGGACACCCAGAGCACGGGGCACAGGGTGGATCCAGGCGGATGTTGTTCTCTAGTCCGTGCAGGAAGGTTCTGTGTAGGTTGTTCTCTAGTCTATGTAGGAAGAGGCTTAGAAAGCAACCAACTTGCTGGCCCTGTTAGATCTGTTTTTCCAGAGGCGCCAATTCCCGTTAAAGGCAGTGTGCGCCTCCCACCGCCTCTGTTTTCCCGAGGCTCCTCACGGCTCCTCCCCACAGCACCTTAGCACCACTGCAGTGTGACGAGGTCACAGTGCTGCTCGCTGGGCGCCCCTCGCTGCCCGGCCGCCTGGGCCCTGCCCGCTCCCCTGAGCCCTTGGGGGCTCCCTCGGAGTGTGAGCATCTCCGTCCCTCCTTTCCCAGGCTTCCCGTGACTCCCACGGAATGGGGAATGGGTGCAGGTGCCTGGACCCGGTGCTCCCGGCTGCTTGCATCCCGCCCGCCAGTGCATCCCTCCGCCCCACTGGTTCTGCCTGGGAACCAGTTGCCATTCCCTGCCCGTTCCCTGTCCCCCTCTCCACATAAATTGTATATCAACAGACAAAGTTATTTAAGGCAGGTTAATGAGATGTACCCGGACTGTTCCAAACCACAGCCTCCAAACCTACTGCTAATTAGGCACTGGAGCCACTAATCTAATTTTAGCCAGTCACTGAATTTATTCCTGGAGGAATAAAATGCACTTTAAATCTCATTTAAAAGCCACTGAGATACTCTCGACAAATTAAAATATGAAATTAAAAATATATTTAGTTTGTTTTGCATCATTAAAGCCATGCGCGCCTTGGTGGATCCGGCCGCGTGCGCGCGCGGTTCTTGGACACCCGAGCCGAGTGCGGGTGCTGAGCGGTGCCCGGCGCCCGCCCCCACTCCCATGGGTGCTCCCAGGGCAGCGTGTGGAGCGCGAGCCCTGGAGCACCGCAGGCATCGCCTGCATGTAGCAGGGTGAGACATTCTGGGGGGAGAAATGTCAAATCAGTAGATGTAAAAGAGAAAGGGGACATAAGCAGCACAAAATGGCAATCTGGATGCTAACTAGGCGTGTCATGTACAGCTGTATGCTAGAAGAAAAATAAACATTCCTGTGAGCAATGGGCTTGGCTGCTGCCGCCTACTAGTACCTAGTATGTCACCTCTTGGCTAAGCTGGCCTCCTTTTGTCCAGCATGGCAGGGATGAAACAGGGGACATGTCCGAGGTGGCCACGAGTGGCAGCCGCATGGCCCCGTTATCCCGCAGTGCAGGCAGCCGTGCTCCGAGGGGCTCGTGCTGGTGCCAGCCTCTCGGTGGGAGCCGCTACCCATCGGGGGCTCTTTACTTCCCCTTTTACAAAGCGGTTTTGTGAAGAGCCCTCCGTGTTCCCAGCAGCGGCTCCCACCTGCGCTGCTCCTGGCGGGGCCCGGCGGCACTGCGGCCAAGCCGCGGGCCGGCCTGGGGTGGTTAATGCAGCCGCGTGGCACGAGGAGGAGGAGGCAGCGCGGGCTGCCACTCGGGGACAACACAGGGCAAAGATGTTGGGAGAAAACAGAGCCTCCTGGGGTCAGCAAGTGCCGCTGAGTGGATCCTGCCGCTTTTCTCCGGTTCTTTAACCACAGAAGGAAGACCTTGGTGGCACATAGAGCTCGGCGACACAGGAGCAGCAGTCTCCTGCTGGTAGAAATGCGTAAGTTGTTCTGCCAAGAGCTATTCATCTAACATTGTGCTTGAACACAGTGCTGGATGGATCTCCTGTGAAATCGGAGGGATGCACAACATCATGTTTGGTGAGATATCTGTGCTCAGGCAGGCTGGGTGTACCCTGAGGCGCCCGGGATCTGCAGGAGCAGACTGGCCCCACTGCAGGGAGCCTCAGCCACGCTCTGTACCAGCCCCATAGGTGCTTTGTGTCTCCCAAGGCAGATTTGGGAAATCCACTGCAGCATCCGTTCATGTTCACAGCTCTAAAATGCTTGCGCTGGTTTTCTTTTTTCTTTTTTTCTTTTTTTCCCCATATTCTGTTGATACTCTGCTTCATTTAAAGCTGTCACGGATACCTCTGGACTGTGGTGTCAGATTTATCACGGTGGCTGGAAGCTCAGGATAAGCTCAGCCCTGCATTAAGTTGTCAGGCGTCAGTTTGGAGCATCCCTGGGGCGGCCGGTCCCCCTGGCAGCCGTGCAGACGTGGCAGCCCTGCCCGCTGCAGTCCTGCGCCCCACCCGGGCATCCTGCTCGTCACGGATGCTGAGCGCGCCCGGGGCGCCTCCCCTTCCCTGGGTTCCTCGCTGTGTGTTGCGACTAGCTGGGTCTTCTGATGAAAAACACTTCAGGAGAAAGTGTGAAATTCCTAGAGGGCACAGCGAGCCTGCCCTTGTGCTTCCTTCTGCTCTGTGCGAGGTGCTGCAGCTGCTCTGCCCAGTCTGTTGCTAGTCGCCGATGCGCAGAGCGAGCGATGCTGACCGGGCACACATTTCCATTCATACTTACACTATACGGACGGCAGTGGCCAGCACTGTGGGAACCATGCACATCTCTCCGGACGGCTTGTCTAGTCCCACGTGGGTTTCTGTGATCCTCACGTGTGCTGGGACGGCCTGTGCCGCCCCGCGCTGCAGCCAGTTGGATGTTCGGTGCCCGCGCGGTGCCGGTGTGTGCCAAGGGCCGCGAGCCTCGCACCCTGCGTGCGAGTCGCCGACACGAGCAGCAGTACTGACGGGGGTCCCACCTTCCCGGTGTGTGGTCGTTAACGCTCTGCCTTGCCGGGTTCAGGTAACAAGGGGTCCCACCTTCCCCGGTGTGTGGCCGTTAACGCTCTGCCTTGCCGGGCTTCAGTAACAAGGGGTCCCACCTTCCCCGGTGTGTGGTCATTAAAGCTCTGCCTTGCCAGGTTCAGGTAACAAGGCTTCCACCTTCCCGGTGTGTGGTTGTTAAAGCTCTGCCTTGCTGGGTTTAGGTAGCAGAGAGGCTGGGCGAGCGCGGCTTTACGGTGTGTGCATGCAGCTGTGCAGGACAAGCCCGCAGTATGTGGAGCCCTGAAGAGCAGGATGAAGCAGTAGTGGGAATCCAAACTGGCTTAAACAGTAGAGGCCTCTAATATTGTGTCAATGTTATTAGAAGTGGAAGGAAAAGAGTAAGGCTGCTTTCTCATACATGAGAGAGTGTCTTTGCTCTTGGCCTTCTCTCAGGAAAAAAGCACACAGCCTTTTTATAAAGTGCTTTCCAAGAACTTTGGGTGACTTGTTGATCACTGAGAGTCTCTGCTCAGCTCAGCTCAGCTAGCCAAGGCTTAGTGGCTCACAGTGAACCTCTAGAGCAGATAATTTGTAGAGGTGTTTGCAATTGGAGAGGAAGTTATGAAGTTATTGTGACATTTGTCTGCGTTGTGGTGCACTGGCTCTGTAGGTATGTCAGTGTCCACTGCCCATTAGAAGTCTTTGGTCCGCACTGGAGTGGTGACGGTGCTGCGTGTTCAAATACCCCGGAGTTCAGTTTCTTGGGAGCAGAACCGAGGGCTTGTCAGCAAGCCAGAACGTCGCTCGGCTCCATGCCAACAGGCACGCTGCTCCATGGTGCCCTCCCTGGCGGGTGAAGAGTCCTTAGGACTTAGAGTTGGAACTTAGAGTTGCGAGGGAGTCAGGAAGCTCCATTCAGCTCCCTGGAAGGTCTTGTTCTCGCCTTTCTAAAGGTATATCTGGGTAGGGAAGACGGCATGAATTCTTATATTCAAGTTATCCTTAACTCTTATATTCTAGACACTAGTCCTTCTGTTCCTGGTAGCCATCTGTATCACAATATTAGCAATTAACTGCCTGCTTCCTCGAACAAATCTTGCTTCTCGTACCGTTCTCCCAATAGTCTACTTTCATTATCCTTCTTCTCAGCAAGCATATTTTTCTAACAGCTATAATAAGCCTTAATGCTATCATGTCATTAATTCCACATCATATGGTAGTCTAAATATAAATTCCTTAATTTATTTTCAAGATGTTTTGCAAGTCTCTCCTGTGTCTTTCCTGTGCCCTTCTCTTTGCTGGCCGTAGGTTCTCATCCCTTGGGCTCAGCCCAGTCCCTTTAGCTGTGTGCACGCAGCGAGCTCCTGGGCCAAGGCATTTGTTCTGGTATGCAAGTTGAGAATAACCACATGAAGCTCACAGAAGGGTCACAAATGACTGAAAAATGGGGATGACAGGATTTTCAAACCTACTTTCTGCCAAGAGGCACAAGCCTTATCCAGGCAGGTGAAACCTGCAGCTTGGTCGACACAGTAATGCAAACTCTAGAATTTAAGGTGAAGAAATTAAGAAACAAAAATGGCATTTCCAGCTTTTCCTTTCTGGAGGTTGATGGAAGCCTGTGTGTTTATACGCCAGCGTTTCAGCCAGGGCTCTGTTCTGAAGTTCAATCTGTCCCTTAAAATCTCAGCTAGAAGAGAGAAGAGTTGAGAGCAAAGCTGAGCTCTTTACTGGAATAAGTCTGCAACTCAGCGTTGTTTTGATGGATCCAAACTGACTTGCCTTGTTTGAGGACCTGCTCCTTCATTTTGTGCTGGACCATTTAAAGATCAACAGAAAAGAACTATATCTGTTTATTCCTAATCTGATTGCTTTCCACTTTTGCAGGCTGAAACTCGCTCTGGTGTTTAGATGGTCACTACATGTCCCGATGCACAATGGAAGCCTAGTGCTAGTTAGCGGCTCAAGCAGGAAAAACTACTGCCTTTCTTTTGCAATTTATGTGTCAGGGTTGTGCAACTATAAATCATCGTGACTGCAGAGGGCAGGCATTAATTAAGTGACAGCCATAAGTCACTTTTCCTGTAGCTTGTAAGCCAAGCAGTGCTTTCCAAAGATCTCTCAAACTACAGCTGTAATACTGAAATCTAGGAGCCCATTCTCTGTAATGCGTTCTCAATCTCATAGAAAACGTAAAAGAATTTGTACCAAACTTTAAACTCTTAACCTTTGGCAGATGTATCGAGTAAAGTTTCAGAGACCACCATTGAAGTACTTATTTATATTTTATTCTACAATTGCAGATTTTAAAAACGCTTGCTACTTTCAGAAAGTGGTATGTGGAATTCACAGGAAATGCACTTTAATCATCAGGGCCTGACAAGTCCACGCCTCGTTGTACTTGGTCAGGAGCCTCTTTGCCCTGAAGTGCTCCAGGCTGTGCCACAGCAAGGCCTGGTGCAGCGAGGTCACCGGCCCCCTGGACAGCACGGGGAGAAGGTGGCCAGGCAGAGCCCGGCTGCTGCTGCGGTGCTGCGCTGAGTCTGAATGTCTTAGTCTGCAAACAGTATCCAGGCAGTAACTGGTCTAGATGTTGATGGTCCATGAAGGCTACCAGTGAGAGACAATTATTGAAATCAAAATGTGAGTATCAAAGTACTACAGCGTTTGCGGTGATTTGTGTGTGAGGAGTTACAAGGGGGCAGGTGTGACGTGCACTGCTGCAGCAGCACGGCGCCTCTGTGCTGCCCGGCCGCCGCGGGATGCCCAGCGCTGCGTCTTGCCATTTGCTGAAACACGCAGCAGTCGGAAAGGTCAGAAACTTTGGATGCGGTTAATAGATTTCTTGACTCTTCCAAAATGCTCTCCTTGGATTTCTCACAAATTTAACAGAGCTTTTTACAAGCAGGACAGAAAGAGTTTGAACACCGAGGAGAACAAAGATGGCTTCTAACACAGTTGTTCTTATTCCAGAAGACCCCACTCTTGCCTTGTTAGATGGCAGTGTGGCTACAATTTCAATTTGGGTTTTCTTGATTGCAGCCTCATGGTCATAGTTGATAGGTTTTTCTGTAGATGCAGATGCTGCTTTTTTTTTTTCGTTTTTGCTTTTCCATCGCAACGGAATGGCATTTCCATGCTTTTGTATTTTCCCTAGAGGCAGCACCATGTTACACATGCAGCGTGTTTTGCTATGTTCTTAGCAGCTTGTCCAGTTCTTCTTTCACTCGGGGAATCAGAGTAATGAGGTTGTGCTGAACACACACCATGAACTCTTCACTAGCTCCGTGCGTGCATAGTTAGACCTATGCCATAATGGACATCAAATACCCAGAATGTTGATTTATTCCTTTTATTTCTCTTTGTTAGCTTGCATGAAAGCAGCAATGTTCTGCATATTGGGCATCTTCTGGCTACTTCACATAAGTTGGCCACTCTGATTAGTAATGATTGGTTCTGCAGGAACAGGATACTTGGCTAGCACAAGTAAAATTACCATAAATATGCATAAAGTGCATGGGGAAAAAAAGCAATTACTTTGGCTTTAAAAGCTAGAAAGAATTTAACAGAACAGATGGGTTGCATAAATCTGGAAAAATGAGGGCATGAGGGATTTGTGTGTGTGTTTGTGCGCACGAGTGATGCAATGAAGGGTAAGTTCAGGTTTTGTGTGATGAAGAATTTATTGTGTCTTGAAAAATGCCCATTTTTCTGCTCTTTCAGAGTAAAAATAGTGGTTGATCTCCTTAGACAAGCTTGCCTCAGTAGTGGCTGTGGGCATTTATGGAATTATCTATGAAATTCTCATCACCAAATTCTTACTCTCTAGCATCTTAAAACCTTTTAATTTGCACAGTTTTTGGCTGCGCTCTGTTTTCCCTCTGCTTTCCCAGCATCCCTGTGAACAATTTCCCCATCTCGGTCACGGTCGAGCCGTATCTTGATGCTGGAAGCTGATAACTGTGGTATCGTAACGCTTTCCTAATGTGTTCTGCGCTCTTTGCTGTGCACAAACAAATCACGGAGGCAGCCGAGGTGGCAGCGCGTGCCCGGAGCTCGCGGGAGAGGCGGCTATTGCTCGCTGGGCACGCGGGGAGGCCGCGAGTGCCCCTGCCCCGGCGCGGCCCCGCGCGATGCTTTGGGACACGGTTGCTCTCCTGCTCCGGAGGCCGGGGGAGAGGGTGAGCCCAGCCCTGGGGCAGGGAACCTGGGCTCTTTCCAGCTGCCCGCCCCTTGCCGTGCGCCCGAAGGCTTTGGCACACGCGGCTCTGTGTGGCGGTGGCGGCAGCCGCGCTGCTGCAAGACACGTCATGCAGCACTGGCTCCTGCAGCTCCAAATGCATTTCGGGAAGCCCTGTACAGAGCATCCTGGCACATCTAACCGTTGCTCAGATGGCATTGCAAGAGCCATTTGTTCAATTGGTTTTCATTTATATTAGCATAGGTCAGCTTAAAACTCACCTGAGGGATGTGTCAGTCGTCGTTTGGGTGATTTACTAATAAACGTGGCCTTTCTTGCAGTTGTCAGCAGCTGTTTTCCAAGCAATTTCATTATGCAGAATGCAATTTTACAGGTTTTAGGTCAGTCTGCAGCTGTCCCTGGAGAGCTATTATATGGATTATTATGGTTATTCATTCATTTATTTTTTAAAGCTTTATAATTTTCTGTTTACATTTGTATACCGATCTGATTATTCATTGGATTTGATGGAAGTCTAAGTATGAAGAAGTGTAAGCAGGCTGTGATTCAAAGTGAGGTTTGTATCAGATCATCTGTATTAAAGAAGTTCAGCTTCAAGCTGGAAGCTGCCTGTCCTTTACACGTGAAACAGGCTGCGTGAGCAGCGTGCACGACAACATCGAATTCTGTACTAACAAGTGAGGAGGTGGATCCTGTGTCCTATTGATCTCCAAATTGCCCAAGTGATGCCCAAGATCAATCGCGTGCCCCTTCTGAGCAGTCACAAGACAGGATACTTTTTATTAAGGCCGCTCATGATTTATAGTTTTGCCATTAGTGTTAATGTAGACTTAAAATATCAATACTTCATTCTAACACCTCCAAAGTGGCATTGATTCTGTCTCACCCCAGCGCCTGCTCTTGCGTGGACGCTCCCCGGGAATCTTTGGTGCTCACACAGAGACACTTGGGTGCCCCAGGTCCCAGACGTGCTGGGGCAGTGGGTCGCTGTTGAAGTCCTGGTGACGGCAGCATTTCTGAACCCAAGGCTTAGATGGATGCTATGTGCATCAGGTGGTTTCTGGTGGTGGTTTCTGGTGGTGGTTTCTGGTGAACGTGGCCTGCTTAAAAGCAAGATTTCTCAAAGGTGAGTTACGGTAAAGAGCTTGGCACTGTGGGATACCGTGGAGGGAATGTCTTTGGTGACAGAAGTGAACAAGAGCTGCTCAGGAATGCCAAGGCCTCAGGAGGCAACTGGAAAGGGATTAGGTGAAGATGGAGCCTGGTAGGAATGTGGCCACTCATGTCCCTCACCGCCAGGCCAGGCGAGTCCAGGATGCCACGCAAAAACTTCTTGTTTCCATTCTCTGCATCCACCTCCAGAGGGGAAGACCAGGCCTGGCCAGGCAAGGCAAGGCATAAATATATATATATTTATATTATATATATATATATTTTTGTGTGTGTGTGTGTGTATATATATATATTTATATATAGATAAATATATATGTTTTTATATAGAGAGCAAGCCCTCGCTTGCTCTAGGCTCTGCCCTGGGGTGGCACTGGCAGGGAACTGCCACAGGGAGCAGGGAATTGTGGCAGGGAGAAGGGAATTGCCATGAGGAGCAGGGAATTGCCATGGGGAGCCCGTGTCGGGCTCATTGCAGTCCGAGGCTGCATCCAGCGGCAAAGCCGGCTCCTCCAGCCCCTGGATACGGGCTGGGGATGGCACCGGCTGCAGGGGGGATGCTCTTCAAAAAGAGCCTTAATTGGAACATGGGAGAGGCATCATTGGCGCTGCTCAATGGCACACGTTAGGCTTGCAGTATTCAGAATCTCTTCAGTAAAAGCAAAATCAGATTTTTTGTTACCCAGGCAATTTTACATCTAGTGTTTCAGGCATAAAAAGTATTTCACGCGCCATTTATTTATAACAAATTAAAAATCTCTATTAAATATTACATTGCTGAGAAAAATTTGTTATGGATATAAAATTACTTTTATTGCTGCATTGATGTGTGGCTGTTTCTGCTGCTTGCTGTACTTGGGCACTAAGTGATTAAGATCATGGCGTACTCAAATATTTTACTTTAACATTATTTACAGTGGCTTAAAAACAACTCTACTAATAAGCTAATGTTTATGTTCTGCAATGGAATTTGAAATTAGTATCTGAATAGCAGGTTGTGGGGTAGCTAATTCATTATTCATTTGCAATGGAGAAGAATGGAGAGATGAAGTGCTGCCGCTGAGAGCAAGGATGAGAGGAGAGAGAAATACAGGGGGAGATCAGGCACGGCTTGCTGGCCTCTTGGAAATGCGGTTCAATTAGCATGTGTTAATGGATATGATAGTTAAGATCAATATTTATAGTCCACAAATGGTTATTATTTGTCACACGGGAGGCTTTGCAGTCAGAGCAGTTGGGTAGGACAGAGCTAGGCTGGATTAGAGCTGTAGCTGCGAGCGTCTGGTCTCGGCAAGTCCCGAACAAGCGGCGTCGCGGGCGGGAATGGAGGGGGACATGGACAACCGGCGAAGCCTCAAATGAGGTAAAGGAATAAGGTGCCAGCAGCCCACAATGGCGAAAGCACCGGCCCATTGCTCCTGTAGAGCTCAGAGGGGAGCTGGACTTGAACACCCAATATTGTAGCTCGGATCCTGCGTTCATTAGCTGCGGTCCTACACCATCATTGCTGCTTCCCACTCTGTGAGGAATGCTGTCTTTCAAACTTCCATAGGAAAGTGGATTCATTTGCCATTGTCGGCTGTTTGCTGAGCTTTTTATGGCAAGAGCTGAATTTAAGCTTTTTGTGGCAATAAAAGTCAACTTTATGAAAGCATATTTGAAGCAGTGGTTTATAATGTCAACTTTTGTATCTCACACTTGTCGTTATCAAGGGAACTCAGAAAACTGAAATCCCAAGAAGATGCCGAATTCTGGCAGTAAATATTATTTTAATGGAAATGACTGAGAGGTCACTGAATAATTCTCAACTTATTACAGTAGAGATAGTGTAAAAAACATCCAGTGGTGAAAGTCATTGAATAGATTATGTACATGTAGACATTCTTGCTTTTCCCCTCTAAAAAACAACCTTTCTCAAGTAAGAAAATAACAAATTTAAAATTGGCTGTTCTGGAAATGCCCCATATCCAACATCCTGGTCTTCAGCAGTTAATTGCTCACTACTGCTTAGGAGCGGAGTGGAAGGGCACGAATGGAGGGATCTCCCTGCTGCTCCTGTTTGGCAGGAGGCAGTGCGTGTCCCTGTGGTGGCTGGGACAAGTGCTGGGACGAGCTGCAGGGCTCCTATGGAGCAGTATGGAGCAGTGTGGAGCAGCAGCTGGAGCCCAGAAACAAAACATGAAGCCCTCTTAAACCTCACTAGATACCAACACATACAGCACTGGGACAGGACCAAGCTGACGGCGAGTGTGGGATTCTCTGATTTCGAGGCTTTGTTCAACCCATTCTGCTCCATATTGCTCATCTGATCTGCCACGCAGGACTTGGTTTATTTCTTAACTTCAGCTCCCCACAGTGTGAACGGTCCCATAATCTTCACGAACCTCTACAGTTGCTATGGAAAGTGCTAGGTCCTATTTATTTCAATATTTTTTTTTCTTTCCTGCCTGATAATTTCACTGTGTGAGCTGAGCTGAGATGCCCTGTTTGGAGGAACAAAGAACCACTGCTGCCTTCTCAATCTGTGCACATCTGCTGTGACTGCCGTGGCCTCTCCCGCAGCGTCACCTCCACTGGTTTTTCCTCAGGACAAGGGGTGTATTTAGCCCCTCGCCCCGTAGATCTTCAGCAGCCTGCCCTGGCCCTGGCCTGCAGGTATTGCCCCCTTCCTGAGAGGGGTCACCCACTCCTGAGGGAAGGTGTTTGGGGTGTTGGCACCCTTTCTGAGTGGCAGATTTCCCCTCTCTCAGTCCTCTTTTATATTATAACCATTTCTTCGCCTGCTGCCCAGTTTTGAACTGGTGATTTTGGACAACTTTCTGCAGTCCTTCTGCAGGTTCTTTCCTGAGCAGCGATAGCTAACATAATCCCTGTCTCTGTGATAGTTGCTGAGTTTCATCCAACATTTTATTGCCCTTCTTCAGGTCATCACAAATAGTAATGATTAGTTTGGCTTGAGAAGACCCTGAAGCCTCCAGAGGGGCCGCTCTTGCAGCCCGCTCTGAGGATGTCCCTCATTCGCAGCATCTCGTAGCCAGGGCCAAGACGCGCCAATAAAGCCGTGCTGCCCTGGTGGGAAGCTCGAATGGAAATGGGGGCACTCTCCTCTTTCTGTATATGATATGGATAGTACTTCACTTTCTTCCTTTTATCTATTTTATGTTTGCTTTGTTTGGAGTGTAAAAATGAAGGAAAAAAGGATTAAAATAAATCTGAAAGCTATAGAAAATCATCCATGAATTAGGGTTGACTGTCTGTGTATATATACACAGTATAGCAACTCAGAATAACTCATAAAGAGGGCAAAATTCTTTATATTGGTAATGACGGAAGGTGGGGGGAAGCTAAAAACCATGCATAAATATATAGTGAGCTGAGAGTAGCAACTGCATAGCATATAATAGTAGAGATGTTATCAGAAATGGAAAAGTTGAAGTTTTTAACCTTGAGTATGGCCAGTTGTAATTATTTAAAAATTGCATAAGGTAACCACTGAGAAGGCTCTTTGTGCAGAGCCTGGGCGAGATTCCCTTCCTACAGCCCCCTTCCCACATGGATTGCTCACTCGTCCACGCAAGGGGGAGGTCGGTGACTTCAAGGCAGGGAAGATGTCTACAATCAAAGGCAGACAAGATGTCTGCAATGAAAACCCATTTGGCACTTCAAGCATGTGCTCAGCCGGCCCAACACTCTCCCTGCACTAAAGCCCAATGCCCTTAGGGCTGTCAGTGCGCAGGACTGGGAGCCTTGCTTGCAAAATCTCTCAGAGATGGAAAACCCTGCTCCAGAGCTGTTACGCAGAATCGGATTGCAGGCTTGCACTAGGAGGTGCATTTGTAGATACATTTTCATAATGCCATGTGAAAAGAACCAGGCACAAATCATTGACAAGGTAAATGATGTGACCTATGGCTTAGTTTATTGTAAATGTTTGGTTTTTATAAAATCCAGCTGCCTTTCATAGGCCAGCAGTTTTGCTATAGTAGTAGTTTTCTTCCTGCAGCACCATAAAATTGTAAAACATTTAGCTGGGGGAAAAAGAAAATCCTGTAAAAGCTACGAGTACATCTGTACCGTGAGCTCTGCTTTCATGTGTAGCCATGAATTTCGCATGCATTTCCATTCCCTTTAATCTTTCTGTGCATTGACAGTCTTTTATATCATTAGCCTTTTAGTACATGCAGAGGTTTTACTGTCCTAAATAAAATCCAGAGATGGTTAAATCACCAATTATACTGCATTTGTAGGTATTTCCTTTCTCCCCCTTCCCCCCAGCAAGTCATGGAATAATTTAGGTTCTACAGTATTCGTAGAGCCTCTAATTCCACCTCCTGTTCAAAGCAGGGCTAACTTCAAAGCCGGGTTGCGGAGGGCCTTGTCCAGAAATGGCTTTAAAATCTTTTGGTTTGGTTGTTTGTTTTTTCTTCCCCGATGTCTTTTTGGGGTTTTCCCTGTCACAGACTATGAGTTGATCTTTGATTTTGTAATTTTGCATTGCTAGTGTAAGCTAAAGCTTTTCCCTTTTTGCCTCTAACCTCCCTGCAGGCCTTGGGACTGGAGCGTGCAGCGGATTTTTCATTCTTGCTTAGCACTCTCCTCTGTGAGTGAGAGCTTCAGACGATGCTCAGCGTGCCCCGTGCACCTTGCTCTCCCGATGTGGGTGCTGCGTGTGCTCCCTGCCTCCACGCAGAACTGATGCCGGGTTTAACTTGGAGGCGGGAGCAGGCAGGCTGCGTGTGCCCGGGCGTGCTGCGCGCTCCCCGGTGCGGCGGCCGCGCGGCCCCGGCGCCCCGCAGCTCCCCGCTTGTGTCCCGTGTTGCTGTGAACACGAGAGCTCAGCTCCGAGATGAAACACACGCCGCAAGGGCGCAGCAGCGCCTGTAGGCGCCTCTGGGGTAAGCACAGGGAAGCAGAGAGCTGCTGAAGTCGGAACAGAAGTTCCTCGCTCACGAACAGAGGAGCAGAGCTCAACTGGCAGCGCGTTCCAGGTGAAACTGCAGGACGTTTTACATGCGACAGTGGTAACTTCGCAGGGGTGAAGTTCTGGAATAATTTCCGGACAACATTTGCAGGGCAAAATACTGACTAAGATTCAGATTAATCTTGATGAATTTATGAAATTGGTTGTATATGAGGCGTCCAGCTGGGAGAGCAGGACTTGCTGGTTTTGGAGCTTCCTTCCATCCCTGTGTCCCTACAGATACTCACAACTCTAACTCAGTTAAGTGAGAGAGATGTAAGCACAAATGCTGAGGCTGAACGCAGAGCGGATCCAGGCAGGTGCTTCTGCACAGAGGAAACCCTGGAGCTCGTGTTTAAATCACATCACAGCTCCAGCCACTTTTCCATCTCTATGAAAGCGAGCGCACGGTGCCTTGGGAGCTCCCCAGCGCTTCATTGAGCCTCCAGGGACACAGCTTGAAACAAAACTAAGAAATCCTCCATGTGGTACTGAAGGCAAGTGCCTCATTGCACTGAAAATTGCATAGATTGCATCGCAAAGAGAGCGGCTATGCTCTGTTCCCACGGATCGTACGCCTGCTCATCGAGGAATTCTAGCCACCTTGGAGAGCTGAGGTGAGACTTGTGAATTCAGTGCATGTCCTTCTTGCTTTGGTAACAAGAATCATAAAAAGGCTTTTCTGGCTAAACTAATCAATGCGTTATCCGCCGGTTGTCTTTCAACTCTCTGGCTGCGTTATTGACACGGCCGATGCTCAAGCGGGAAGTATTGATTCAAGGCAGTCCCCGTTTACACTGGGCCTTTCAAAGAGAGGCCGCCTCAAGATGTGTGGACTTACAAAGGCTGCGTGCTTGGACACCCTGGATGGTGCCACAGGACAGCAATGTCATTCCAAATGGAGGAAATTGCTGACAAATGACCTGCCCTCACCGGGGAAGAGGCAAAATTCATTCCTGGTTACCCAAGTCCCTGGGATGCAGCTGTCTTTCAAGGCCTGATTTAGCACAGTCAAGGGAAGTGCTCTGGAAAGGTTTGGGTATTTCTTGGAAGGAGGTACCTTATGCCTGGTAATGCAAGGACAATGTCATCCTTGGGGGCAGTTTGCTCTGCGTTGCTCCAGTTTTTCTGGTGCTGTTCTCAAGCAGGTAGCCTTTAAGTGAACTGGCTCAAGTGCCGGCACTGAGAGCTTGGTGACTCTGCCTCTTTTTAATCACAGAACCACTGTGCTTGGAAAAGACCTTCAGGGTCATGAAGTCCAACCATAAACCCGTCACCAGCAGGCCCGCACGTCCTGACACCCCAGTGCTGCGGTGATGCTTGAACTTGAGGATGAAGAACTGATACAAGAAGCAGCAGTCCAAATATTCATTGCTCCTTTCTTAATTATATTAATATGTAAATATTAATTGCTCCCTCCCTTGCAGCTTCTGAAGGTGAATGTTCACAGTAAGTCAGAGCTTAAACCATAGGCTTTGCTCGTGCTCGGGTGACTGTGCCCAGTCCCTCAGCAGGGACCCGCGGTGACCCGTGCGGCACCGCGGACTCCGCGCTGGCACCGCGTGTCCCTACCCGCCAGGGGACACCAGGCCCGGGTCAGAGACCGCTCCTGTTTGTGAGGGCTCAGTCCCCTCAGCTGCTGAAATATCTTTTTGGAATAGAGCATGACACTGCTCCTTGCAGTAATGAACCCGATAAAAGACTGCATCCCCCACCCTCCGGATCTAAATTAATCACCGATATCATTTTGCTGTTATTAAGCTATAGGGCTCAACAAGCAATTTACCACCCTTAAGGATGCATCCTGCACCCCTTTGGAAAGGTTTCAGGATGTATTTGGGCCACCAAGTATTAAAATGAGATTATTGACTAGTCATCAGCAAGACCCATATGCTGATCAGAAAGCAACGCTACTTCAGATTTATTGCCCTTTTCCTGTAGTGTTGTCTTGTGCCTGAATACAGTGAGGAGAGTGCAGAATGGCCACAAACTTTGTGGAACACTAGCCCGCGTGCCGTGACTTTTGTTATGGGATGCGGTGGTTTGGGCTGGTGATTGCCTCTCAGCAACAGCAGGACCCGTTGCGTTCCCTGGAAGCGCAGAGAACAAGTGATTTCCAAAACCAGATCTTATTGTGCTGGATGAGAAGCTGGCTGTGTGCTGCAGCACCTCTGGTCTGGCAGCCCAGCGCGGGCGCTGCTTTGCAGGCGCCTCCCCTCGCCCTGCGCGGGCAGCGCCTGGGCTGCTGCCCAGGGCAGGCTCGTCCCTCTGAAACAGCAGTGCCAGCCCTGCCGTCCTCCAGGCAGCTCCTTGCAGATCCTTTTATTGAGGCTGCCGTTTGGAGTAAGGAGTGGCATTCCCGTGCGCCTGGTTCCTGGGGCACCGTGTGGCTGGTGTCCGCAAAGACGCTGCAGAATTCCCTCCCTGCCTGCCTGGAGAGGAGGGAGCTGCGGAGCTGCAGCCCCCGCTGCTGCACTGCAAGTGGCTGCAAGCGGCTGCCCGGGCGCCCCTTTGCACACAGCAATCCACAGGCTTCGTTTTTATGGAGACTGGGTTAACAACTACCTCATGGCTGAAATCATGGCTGTTCAGGATCTCCAATGATTGGAAACCGCCGAAGTTCTTCATCCAAATCATTTTCTGGGTTTAGCACAAAATGCTTTTACTTTCAAATTGATCTAATTGAACTGCTGTGGTGCAAAGAGAAGGAGTTCTTCGTTAAAGACATAAGAAGTCTTGTATTTCAAAACAAAACCATTCTCTTATTTGAGAAAGAGGTGCCGTGTATTGGTACAAAGCTCACTTTGGTTTTGTGTGGAGGAATTGCAAGCCCGAGCAAAACAAATTCTTTCGTGTCATCAATGGCTATGGCCAGCACTGTTGTAACGTGTTGCATTTTTAATTCTTGTTTTCAGTTTTCTAAAATGGTGTTTGGGTGTTAGTGCTTTACTGACTATTGAGACCACAGCTCTGATGCCGAGCCAGGTCTGCCTGGCTGACTCGTAGCCAGCTTCATATTAGGGCTGTGTGAAATTTTCCTGCAGCTACTTTTTCACCTGGATTTTTCCCCTCTCCCCTTCCATTGCTGTGTGTTGCTATAGAGAGCTTCATCCCCTGAGTAAATATCCAGTGCACTCTCTATTGATAAATGTGAAATATTAAAGCCTCTTTTGTGTATAGATGCAAATGGCAAGTTCTGCAATCCCTCTAAATAAAGGTATTAAACCCAAATTGTAGGCCTTTGATAAACACACGTCTGGCTTAGAAACTTATTTGGTGCACTTGGAGGATCTAGGACTGTGTTTAAAAGGAGTGTGTGCATTTCTCATGATAGAAGGGTGCTTTTCTCTCCATTCCGTGTCTTGGGCACAGCCAGTGCATTAACTAAGACTGTATTCTGGGCCCAACACCATCAGCTTTGTGCTTAAAAAGCCACCCTGAGCATCATTTTGAATAGTGCTGTGTCTCTGCTGTCAACATCTAGTTAAAACTAGTAAATATCAGTATTTACTATAAAACCATAATTTGATGTCAGACATTCCAGGGTTACTTGTTGACAGGCTGTGAGTTTAATTTGGAACCGTTCTAAATTTTGGGTTTTTTTTTCCTTATACACCCCTGTTGTTGACCTGAGTCCTGTGCTAAGCAGTGACCACTGTCTGTGCACGATGGGCACAAGCAGGGTGTCAGGTCAGAAGGGCCAATGAGGTCACCTAATGTGATTGCTGGAAAACGGCACGTTGGTTGTGGCATTTCACAGAGGAGCCACGTGTCACAGCAGAGGGTGCGCAGGGAAACACTGGCTTTTCTGGGCCAGCTTGTTCCACTGCTACACCTGTATTCACATTTTTTTTTCTTTTTATTCTTCCCTGATGCTGATCCATTGCATCTATGCTCTTATTTCAACAAAACATACTACACTCCATAATCCCATATTTAATTGCACACTAAGCCTTGCAGGGCTTCTGCCTTGAATAAACACCTGCTTTCCTCCTGTGCTTGGCAATAACAGGCTCACAGGGAAGTTTTACAATCCAGTATAAAGTGTGGTTTGGGGGGATTTTTTTGTGCATGTGTTTGTTTTTAAAGTAGTATCCTAAATTAGAAGAATGTAGAAGATTTTTTGTGTTGATTTGTTATGGGATTGTACAGGCAGACTATTTATAGAACCTACAAAAATCAGGATTTCTGCAAGATTTCTTTCTTGCCGAAATGCTTGTTTCCTGTTACAGCCTTGCTCGAGAAGGTAGCACTCCTCCCCGATAAATACCCTGTGAGAAACACGAGCTCCGGGTGGAACACACGGGCTAGAGGTGAAGTATTGCCGTGTATGGAAGAGCGGGCGCGCCGTGGCCGCAGGTGGGCTGGGAGCAGGGGAAAGGCCGGGGGCGCGAGCGTGTTCCCGCCGGGAGCAGCGTTTCCCGGCTCCCTGGCAGGGAGGTGCCCTGCGTGCCGTGGCCTTTCCCATCCCTCCGCTGGGATCTCGTCTCCCACGAGCACGGCTGGCAAACACGTAGCCCAGGGAGGAGGAGGCCGGGAGCAGGGGGAGAGCCCGCGTGGCTGCACCGAGCTGCTGCCGTGCTCAGCCAGCGCCGGGCAGGAGGAGCCCAAAGCCGCTGCTGCTCGGTGGCCCGAGGGCAGTTTTGGGTAATAATCTGTATCCGAGGGTTGCCCCGGTATTTCACGTCTCTTGCGTTGGCCGTAATCCATCTCTCTAATCGCCTCTCCCTGCTCAGTTGGTTTTATGTGCTTGTCTCGATCATACTTAAAAGACTGTGGGCGCAACTTTCTTTCTTATTTAGATTGGGCTCTTTTTCTCCTAGGTTTTGAAAGGTCACCATGCCCCTTTTCCCAAAGATGATGGCATTATCAATTTTTGAGCACCGGACCAGAAACATGAAGTAGTTTTCCTAGGTTTAAGTAGCATATTAGTTGTGGTGCACGGGGCTCAACTAAAATCAATGCGAAGGGCTTCTGTGGGTAGCCAGGAGCCGGTCTGCTGCTATTAAAAAACCTTAGCTCTCCTGGCCTCTGGAGAGAGCTGCAGTTTGGGCCAGCCCAGGGCGTTCAGTGGGGCGAGGGAAGGCAGTTTTGTGTGACAGCGACATGAATTTAATGGAAAGAGGAAGGAGGGATTTCCAAAATGGCTCATCGCTCACCCTATTCAAATTGCAAATGTATAAAAATTGAGTTTTAATAATAATAATAATAAAATTAAAAAAATGTTGAGCAGGTTTAGTTGACTGGCAGCAAAACTTGCATGACCATTCTTGAAGGAATTTACTTGAAGGCAGGTTATTGATATTTGTTTAATTTGCCCATTCTGCTGGTAGGAGCTGGTAGGAGTTGTGAACGGATTCAGCAGTTACTGAGGTTGGGTTCTTTGTAAAAAAATCAGTCTAAGAAATGCTCTCCCTAACCCCGTACAAGTTGTTTCGCGTACAGGGTTTGCAGGGGAGCTGAGCACCTGGCCAAGGAAGGAATTTCAGCAACAAAATGAACCGGCCCAATTAACTTTGGAGCTTGTCCCATAGCACTGCTCATCAGTCTCTTAGAGTTAAGCCTTGGGATAATGACAGTTTTACGCTATTATTGTTGATGCAGGAGTAAAATTATTGTCTCTGCTGTAATAAAACAATAGTTTGGGTAACAGAGGAGCCTTTCAGCACCTTCCTTTATCGCTATTGAGCTGTGAGTAATGGGCATACGCTTCAAAATCACTGGAGCCTGGCATATTATTATTATTATGTTGGAGAAAATCATAGAATCTATTTCATGAGCTATATGAGCAATTAGCTTCTCAGCCTCTGTGCTGAGTTATTAACGTGTAACTAATTTATTTTATATCTAGTGGATATCATAGACAAAAATAAAATCAATAATACAAATGTAGTATACAATTTTAATATACTACTGTCAGAAGAGTAAGAAAACTCAGGCTTACAAGTGCTTAATATTTCATTGTTATATTTTAAATAATGGATCTGTATTGGAAGGGCTACAGTGTAGTATTGGCTTTCCAGATACCTGCCTTTAGTAAGGATGTTTTTTGTTTGTGTGTGATTAGAACAGGTAAAAACAAGCAAAACACAAGCTTATTGTAAGATTAGTTCAAAACTTAATTTATCAGAAGTTTCTTTTCTTATTTCAGAATTGCTAACATTTTGCATGAGATTTTTATTTAAAGCTCTAAAGCAAGAGTCGGCTCTTTGCACATACCTGTGGAGCCTGCTCTTTCATTAGCAAGTGGGTTATTGGCAAGGTGCAGGTAGGAAGGTGGGCACAAGGAGCTGCTGGTCCTTGGTGCCGCGCTGCCCTTGGAGGTGCTGGTGGCTGCACCAGCTCTGGAAACCTCCTCACGAGCATCCCTGAGGTGATGTTAAAGTTCAGAAGAGAGCTTCTGTTAGCGTAGGAGAGGGCTTTGCGGCGCAGAATTTGGGGCTCTGTTCATCATGGTGCACTGCGTGGGCAGCAGATAAAGCTCAGTGGCGTGGGAGGCAGCTGGGGTTGGGATGTGACGTGTGCCGGGACATCCGCAGTGGACAGGGCCTAGGGGCTGCGTCTGCCCCTTGGCCTTGCCGGGCAAAACCAGAGCAGAGAGAAGGAGGAGACGAGAGGAACACGGATGAAGTGGGAAGGAGCCCCGTGCCGAGCGCCCCTGCCCGTCGTGCGCCGGCTCCCGCGGGGCTGCCGGCGCCGGAGGGGAACCGGGCTCTGCGGGTCTTCCCATTTAATGGGGTTATCATGGATTTTCCCCCAAGAGCTATTTCCCACAGAAAGAGTCATTATTTTAACTTATTTGCCATCCCTGTGTGTCTTCACGTTTGCTTTAGTATGATGTATAGCTTCCCACCCCGAGCTGAGGCTGTGCTGGGGACAGGCCCTGTGCGCAGCTGTAATTAATATTTTCGCTCCGAGCAGGGCTCAGTTCAGCGAGTACAAAGGCCTCCAGCTTGAGCAGTCGCGTCTAATGATGTGCCGGTAGGAAAAGGGCAGCGCGAGCAGCAAAGGGAGCTGCTCAACTGAAGTCCCGTTGAGGTTTGGGGCACTTCTAGTGGGAAGAACAGGAGCGGGAGGCAGAAGAGGGCAGGAGGCACCTCCTCAGCTCGCTGCTCCTCACGTCCTCTCCGCTGTCCTAACGGAACCCAGGGTGGCACCTCGCATTTGCAGGCTCCCATCCCGCCCTCCCTGCCTGCTCCCACCCCCCAAAGAACATCAAGAAGAATGAAGGTGGACTGGATTAGGTCCTCCTGGTTGTTGTGAGGACTAATAGGTGTTTATCCTGTGATGAGCAGCTATTGCCTATTAAAGTGGAGAAAAAACTTGCAGAAATGCAATATCTGGGGCTTGGGGATGGAAAAGAAGAGAATATCATTACAATTCCATTTCCTGCTTTATTCTCCTTTAGTGCTGTCTTGAGGATTGTAATGGCATTTATTTTAATGATTGCAGAGTTTATGATTTACTTTCATAAGTCAATGCCAATGAAGTATTAACTCTGCAAAACCTAGAAAAAAAAAGTTTGCCATAATTGAGATTCAGCTATAAATTCTATGAAAACTTTTTTTAATTTGGAAGTTTTATTTTTCAGGGAGATTCCATAAACCTCATGCAGTTACCAAATGCAAAGTCCAATTGCTTCTTCATTAAAAAAAAATGAAGCATTATGTTTTGCCCCTTTATTTAAGGGATCTGCATTGATTTGAATGAACTGTGTTATTTTTGGAGCATCACTTCAGATGAAGATGCTGCTCTAGCCACTTGCTCCGAGTCAGCCGAAGGTGAGATGAGAATTTCCTTCCTACCTCCAAAGGCTGGAGGAGTGAAACGGGAAGCGGTTGCAGCACTGGGAGTGAAAGACAGATGGGAAGTTCAGTGTTTAAAAGATTTGACGGGTGATTTACCAACAGATGAACCTACAGTGTCTGTGAAAAGGCTGGGGAGGGGCCTGGGTTTTGGGAGCAGTGCTCCTGGGATGGGCATTTACTTCCTAGCAGTGACACAGGCACCTGCAAAAGAAATACAAGTACAGAGTTGCTGCGGGTTGAAACTTCATTCTTAGAGGAAAGGCTCATGCTAGATCTCATGTCCTAGGAAGCCATTTATATTTTCTGCAGACAAGATATACTTCTCCATAGCTGTTTTCTGTGCCTCGTGTTGCCGCCAGGGTTTCCAGCCGGTCCCTTGACGGAGCTGGGCTCGACGGCGCCCCGGGCTGCCCCGGGCACGGGCGGCTGGTGGCAGCAGCACCAGGACCGCGGGATGCGGCCGGGGCTCCGCTGGGTGTGCGGTGAACAGGCTGTGCGGGCGGACAGCTCTGAGCTCCCCACAGCTTCATCTAAAGCCTGTACAAGAAGGTTCCTATTCATTTATTTATGTAGCTCTGTGGGATATAATGCAATGTAAATCTACCTTCTTATAAAGAAATAAAGCTTACCTACATTCCTGTTTCCATCCATATTTGAAAATGAGAGAGATGAGGATTAAAAAGAGAATAATGGGGTGATGGTAGGGGAATTTGAACATATGAGATGTGCGAGAAGCAAGTAACTGGGTCTGCATTTCCCCGTCTCAGCTGAGTGGCTGTGCAGGATGTCCCGCAGGCCTCCAGGTGGGTGACAAGTGTCTGGCCGTGTCTCGCGAGCCAGGCGGAGGGTCCGCTGGCCTTCTCAGGGCTTTGCTGCGGGGGGAGCACTGGGAGCCCTTCCCCACTGCCCCCCGCCGGCCTTGCCAGGGCAGGAGCCTTGCAGAGCCGCTGCAGCCGCCACCGCTGCGGCCGGCGCGCCGGGCCTGCCCCGCGCTGCCGAGGAGCGCCGAGCAGGAGAGCAGCAGCGTGCCCGAGCCCCGGCGCCTGCACCGGCGGCCCTCCCCTGGCATCCCTCGCCTGCACGCTGCTCCCTGTTCCCCCTTTGATTTCCAATGCCCTGAGCACAGCTCATCCCTCACCTCTCTGGCAGCTCCATCCTCTCCTCCAGCCCTCACTGCCCGTGCGCTGTGTGAGAGCCCTTGGAGCTCGGGCGGGCCCTGACAGCGTGGGGCTGCTGCAGAGAAACCCCCTCACTGATCTCGGCCCTTCTCCTGCCATCCTGTGCCTGCGGGTGGAGTGGGACCGAGGCAGAAATGGGAACCGTCTGCTGGGCATGGCCGGGACTGATAAATGGGAAAGCACAAGAGCTATTAGGTTAATCAGTCATTCTTTCAGCTAAAGTCCTTTTGCTCCTAGAAAAGCTACAAATCATTTTTACTGCAGCATCCCAGGGTCATTGGCAAGAATGACTGGGGCCGTTGTATCTTCCTGACAATTAAACACAAACGCAGGAGCAAAATGGCTCAGTCATTCAAAGTGTGCTTTATGTTGTGAGTAAATGTGTGGCCAGTGGTCACTGGGAGTTTGCAAATCTACTTTTTTTTTTTTTTTTTGCGTATTTTGTTAACTAGGTTGATTGTCTCTGACAAGTGTGGTTATTTATAACACTGTAAATGTGCTGCGGTCGATAAGTTTATCAAAAATGCAGGCAAGCGCTATGAGACAAAGCAGTGAGGTTTCTTAGACAGCCCCGTGCTGCTGCCCCTCCAGAAGGGCTGCGGGCAGCTTGTGCTGCAGGACACCAGTGTGGCTTGCCAGAATGACCGAGACCCCGTCGGAGAGCAGTGGCCTGGTGGAAGCACATGGAGGGAGTGCCAGGCTCCCGGTCTGAGTGTTTGCTCAGAACTGGGGTTGTTCACAAGGGGATGATGTCTCTGGCCTAGGTGTCAGGACTAGGGGAGGTAGCAATGCCCAAAGTCCATCTGAATAACTGCCCCTCACCTGCAAGGCGTTAAGTGTCACATCTTTATTTAGCACTCGCTAACGTCAGCAAGGCAGGCAACCCTCATCTGTTTCATCTGATTTGCATCCCAACGCCACAGATGGGGAGTTTGGAAGCAGGGATTTCCCTCGTAGGCAGCAGGCAGAACTAAGAGGCTGTCCAGCTTGGCCAGTGTCACATCCAGGCCACCCACCCGCAGCATCGGGGCAGCTGCAGCAGGCAGCTCACTGCAGGGTCTCCTGTATGGTGATTCCCCACCGGGTTCATCCTTCCTGTGCGACTGACACAGCACAGAAGATCCCCCAGCAATCTCCATCCGGATGAGTATTAATCTTCTGTACTTTCTCTTGTCAAGCTCCATGACAAGGCTGGGTGAAGAAAAGACCTCTCTCTTCTCTCTCTCTCTGACATCCGGTTTCCTTCCAAGTTTTGAAGCACTGGAAAACTGAGCACATAGAGGTGTTTCTGTTTTTCATTTTTTTCGTTCTTAACTGTCTTTGCTGTCAAGAATTGATATTTTATCCCACACTTGAATGTTTTGCGTTTTCTCTTCCATTTCAGTCGCCAGCTTTTGGATTGCTCTGTAATGTCTTTGTTGCGCTAAAGTTCTCCCCCCGATCAGATATCTCTTCCTCGCTTGTGCAATTACAGTCTCGAATGTTGCGGGAGTTTTAGCATTAACTTTGAAGAAAAGGAACAAAACAAAAAGCAATGTGCATTGCTGTCCATCAGTGTGCCGGCCGGGGCAGGTGTCCAGGCATCAGCTCAGCTCTCCCACAGTGGGAGCGAGCGTCGTGCACTAAGCAGTCCCACGTGCCGGGTTTGTGCACGACACAGCTCTGATGGTGCCTGCTGCGTTTCGTTGGCCCCGATCCCAGCTGTCCTTGTCATCCATGAGAGCCCCCCAAGGCCAGCGCAGGCCTCCCCGGGTGGAGGCAGAGAAGGTTCATTCCACAGCTTTGCAGTTTCCTACAATTTAGATGTTTTGAGGCCAGGCCGTCTCTTGTGCAGCAACACAACATTTTGGATTCACTTCTGTGTGTGCCGCTCAGATAATTTCTGGCACAATTGTTGCCTGCACTGAGTTGCTCATCCTGTATTTCTGCAATACCTTGCTTCTGTTTCAGTGCCGGATCTTGCAGCTTTCTCTATTGGATAATGATCTGTTTTTTACCACTTGTGTGTGCAGGTGTTCCAGCCACCTCTGTGACGTAGACCATGTCTTTATTCCGTTTTACATGTGTGCCCGTTTGAGCACCTCAATCTACCCAAGGAGCTGCAAGGCCACACACACCAACAGCGAGCCCGAGAAAATAAATAGTTTATCTAAGTGCTCTGCTGCACAACCTGCAGCTGTATTTTCATTCTGGTGTTTCTTGTGGTTCCAAATGTCCATGAGGTCCTTATGGTGTTCCCTCATAGTTTGTTCCTTATTGATAGGAAACTCATCATCAGTGAGTATTAATCTGTTTTAATGTGCTTTTAACTGTGTCTAAAATTATTTAATATCTGTCAGTGATTTCTGAGAATTAAAATTTAGATGTTAATAATGTGATTCACGTGAAACAGAAATGGTTTTAGTGTTTTGTAGTTTGAAGCATCTCAGTATTTTTGGCGTTCTGCCCAGCACTAATTCCTATCTACTGAAAACAAATGGGAAGGAAACTTTAATTCTAGTTTGCTTATAAAATAGAGGTCTTTTCAAGTCAAGTTTGGTATAATTTTCTCATCTCACTTAATTTTTCATATTTAGTTTGAAGATGTTTACGATTTTAAGGGAGAGAAAATAACCCCAGAAGAGAGCTAGTGCTGGAGAGTCTGGAGGGTGTTAATGCGACTGGGACGGTCAGTTTTGGGCAGGAATCATTCCAAAGACACGGGAAACAGGACCAGAAAGAGCCTAGGGGTTGATCAGCCCAGGGGCTGCGGCCGAGCCTGGAGCAGGACGTGGCTGCGCCCTGTGGCCAGGAGGTGCTGCCGGTCACGGCTTCCTTCCTTACCCTCCTGTCTGGCTCTCCCTTCCCTGTCCCCATCGGCCACGTTTTGCCCAATTTCTCATGGTAGCTGTGCGTCTTTGGTGGTCCCCATTAGCTCTACTGGTCTCCTCTGCCTCCTCTATTCTCATTTTCCCCCTCTCCTCCAGCAGTGCAAATCTGTTCTTCCCCCCTTGCACACCAGCAGCCCCTCTCCATCACCCACCGTGGCCACCCACACCACCCCGTCCACCTCCATCCCCTCCTTTCTGCTCTTGCCGGTCCCTTTCCTCCCTTCCCTCCTATCCACAGTCAGGCAGGAGACCATGCGGCTCCCCCATCCCCTGGCCTTGCTCCTTTCAGCAGGTTATCCGGGTCCAGGTTATCCAATGGTGATGGTGGTGGTAAGCTTCTCTCCTGCTGCTGGTTCCTTCTGTTTTCCCTTCCAACTTCTCATTTACTTCTGAACATCTCCGCTTTTTTCTTTCCCATTCCCTGTTGCATCCACCTGCGAGTTTCTTCTTTCTCGTTGGCTTTTTCTGCTGTTTAGATGAGCAAAGCGCAGGGCGCTGCTTGCAGGCCCTCCTCGCAGCTCCCGCTGCCGGGCTCAGCGTCGCAATTTGCTTGACATGTTCTTCATCATGCGCCCAGCAAACACTGCCTGCTGCCCCCGCCTGCCTCTCTTCACTGCAAATCCTTATCCGAGCTCCTCTCCCCACCGGCACCACTGGATGGAGCAGCTGCCTCCCTTCTGCCGTCTCGCGCAGCATCTCCATGGGATTGTCCCACCAGATTCTTAATTCAGGCAAGCACCAAAATCTGCGCCAAAATCTTAATTCAGGTGGGCGTGGAGCATCTGTATTTCAGGGATCAGTCACAAGCTAATGATGCTTAAGGACCCCCTGGTTTCTGGAGGCAGGGGAGGTGCAAAGGCTCCTCCTTTGGGGAGCCCAGAGCTGCTGCACAGCCGCGTTCTCGGAGCTGCCGACAGAGCCAGAGCATCGTCCTGTGCAGGGGCCAGTGTGACCGGCCGGGGTCGGGTCCTGCTGCCCTGCGCGGAGCCTGGCCCGGGTCCTGCTGCCCCGCACAGAGCCTGGCGCTAGTCCTGGTCCCACTGCCCCGCGTGCTGCCCTCCCTGCTGCTCTGCTCCAGCTGGCCTCCGTCCTGCAAAGCGCAGAAGTATCCGGGGCCGCAGAGAGGACAGGCAGGAGTCGGAGGGAGAGAAATGCTGTTAACGGAGAGGAGTCACTGCCTGTCTGGGAATCATCCATGCTTTGTCCAATTGAAGGTCATCCATGTCATAGTCAGGCGTGGAGGAGAACTCCAGGAATCGCCGGGGAAGCAGAAGGACGTGAAGTGCTGCAGCGGGGCAGCCGCAGAGGAGGCGCCCGGGCGAAATCCTGCAAACTGGGACTGCGCCGGGAGGAAAATCAGGACCTGACAAGTTGTAGGAACTTGTGGGAAGGTGTCACGGTACTTGAACAAAAATGGCAACCTGAATATTTCGTATAATTTTATTAGAAAAACGCAGCTGATCTGAAAAAGAAGGGTGAAGGTTGGGCAGTTGCACTGCGTGCTTTTCTTATCACACTTGGATATGGTTTTCTGACTTGCTAAAACTATCGAGCGTCCTGGTTTCATCTTTTAAGCTGAATTCAGGTGGCTTCTTGTGTACTGAGTATTTTTTTCTTATTTTATAAAATATGGAAGAGTGCTGTTTTTGTGCATTATCTGTGTACTCCTAATGGGCTTTAATAAATAAATCCTTGTAAAATGGCAGGGACATTTAGAAGTTGAAAAAAAATAGCACTGAGTAGTGTTTTCTGCATTTAAAATATGTACTGCATCAAAACATTTTAGGAGCAGTGGGAGGCTGTTCCTTTCTCATGCCTTTATGCACGACTGCAGCATGTTACACAATTCTCCAGTGCTGCCAAATGAAAGACAGAGCTGTGTTTTCACCCAGGAATTGAGGAGCGGGAGATGAAAAGTTAGTTAAGATTCCAAAATACTTTTAAGGAGGTCAGAACTCCTAAGTTCTCCCCGTCAGGGGGACTGTGCCCATTGCTAGCGTGTGCCTGGGGATAGCTGGTGGGAAGATCATTATTTGATCAAAAAAATATTCCATGCTCCTGGCCATTGTCATGGGAGCAGGTCATTTTTTCTGCCCTCTTCTACCAGTGGCCTTAGCTATGATGAAACTTATGGTAATTTTAATTACCATTTTCCTTGCAGTTTCAGGGCTTTGAATTGAGCATCTTTGAGCAAGTTCTTCTCTCTCTCTCTTGCCCTAAAAAAGCAATTTTGGGCAAGTTTCGGGAGAAAAGCCTCATCACGTCCTACAGACTGCTGGGTTTGCAGGAGCAAGTGCTCTACCTCATGGCCCTTGTGCTCCCTGGAACACGTTTCATAGTTGGAATCCATAGTTGGAATTGCATTTTTTTTTCCTGGATTTTGGATATGTTTTAGCTGTTTAGTGCAATCGTTTCTTCCCATTTTTTTCCTGACAGAGCAAGCGATTCGCTTGCAAAGTGCAAGCAGAGAAGAGGCCCTTCCCCATGCAGAAACTTGCCCTGAAGGGCTGCAGCAGTTAAGAACAATCCCTTGCAACAGGGGGGCTTCTTTAGCAGCGCTTTCCTCTCTTTCTCATTAACACTTCTGCTTTAAACTCTTATCCGTTTATTCCTCTCTGGATCCTATTGTTCTCTCTTCCACATAGAGGTTTCATGCAAACACCATTTAATTACTTTTATAATTACTCGGTAGCAAAATCTTTGATGAAATGCCTCTTATTGGAATCTCTGCTGCTTTTTTTCATGTATTATACACATCTTCTCATTAACATTTCCAATTCTAATTAAATTTCTCACATCATTCTTCCATTCACCTCTGCAGTATCAGGCTTTGCTTGTTCTTCTCGTGACATTACAGTGTAGGTGACATCACAAAATTCTCATTTGTTTTGGTGGAGAATGCAGGTTAGAAAATGAAGGCTTGGAAGAAAAGTTACATAAGAAATGTAAGAAATGTTTGGGTTTTTTTTTTCTTCTGGTTCACTGGCTTGGAAAAGAGTTAGAAGTTGGTAGTTGATTGTTAGAAAAGTTAATTTCAGGCTGACTTGAAATAGCTTATACCGAACTGAAATATTTTGAGTTTGAATTCTGTATTTTTAGTGACTTAAAATTAAAGTGCTGTTTCTAAGAGCTTAGGTTCCAGGAGCTCACTACTAAATACAGCTAAGTGCAACGTTAGAAGATCATATTGCTTTATGGACAGTCCTAGTGCGAGACTCACATTTGATGGCCGAGGAGCTCATCAGTGTTGTTGCCCAAAGTGCTGCAGTCTGACCCTAAAACAAAGAGCTTCACATGGGTCACAGCAGCAGCTGCCGCGGCGTAAGGCCATGGCCCTGCTAAATCTTTGCAGCATCCGAAACGTTTATGTAGCTGTTATCCCTGTGTTATTCCTCGTGAGGACACTTGGGGGTGTGGGGATGAGTGGAGTGGGAGCACTGGCGAGCAGGAGCGCTGCGGGAGCTGGCCTGGGACGTATTCCCGCGGGATGCCTGAGTAGGTAAATCCAGTGGAAATTAGTAATTGCACTGCTTTGCCAGAGGTGCCTCCTCTGTCCTCGGTACCTTCTCCTCATGTTCCTGCTGTTCTCTTGACAGCCTTAAGGTACCATTCCTAAAGCCCGTTCCCAACCCATCATCTCGCACAATCCTTTCCTGCTTCCTGCTGGTATTTGTGCAGTTTGCTGCCTGAAAAAGCTGTTCTCTGCCCCTCTCTGCACGCAGCGTTTGGTGGCTGGCCCCTTGGCGCTGCCCCGATGAGCTCTCGGCTCCGCTCTGCAGCGCGGGTTTGCTCGGAGCTTCCCCGGGGGCTCCTCCAGGTTTACACCTTGCAGGAGCTCCTGTGTGAGCAGCAGAAATGCCCCTGCTTGGCGCTCCGACCTTCCTTCCCTGCCAAGCTGAGTGTGTTTTGGGGAATTGGCCCTGTCTGAGCTGGGCGGCTAGCTCAGCCCGGCTTGAGCTGGGCTGTGGGACGTTGGGCTCTCCTGTTTTGCTGCATAGAAGAAATGTTCCCATGATTAATAGCTTATCCCAATGATTAATACTTTCTTTGTTTAAAAAAAAAGTCGTGTTCCCAGTTTTAATTTTCCTGTCTTAGCTTCCAGGAAGGCTGTTCTCCGTGAGATTAAAGAGGTTTTTCAGGTCTACTCATTCCTCTGCATGAAAGTGCTTACACATTTAACAAACTTTCCTTTTGCATTCACTTTTGGTAAGTGAAAACCACTAAATTATTTCAGTGTCTCCAAATGAGCTATTTTCTTTAGTTCTGCACTGTCTTGGTGGCTCTCTCCTGTATCTTCTCCAGCTCTTCTCCCATTAATAAACAACGAACAACAACAACAAAAGCCCTCCCCAGAGCTCCCCGGGCATATTTTGGTGTCAATCACTGCAGGTTCTACCCTGAGCTCACACGGAAGGGCCGTTAGGACCCCCAGCTGGGGAAACAAAAAGCACCGTCCCCTGCTATTCTCCACATATCCGTTTGTGTTGGCATTCCGTATGCACGCTGCAGACTTGTCTCCAAAGACATTAATGTTTTTGTGATGAGGCTGCTCCTCTCATAGCTGCGCTTGGAGATTTACCTCTGAAAAGATTTTTCAGACGGCCCAACAGGGGAGGCAGGGAAGGAGCGAAGCGAGGACGAGACCGCAGAACAAAGGGACCGGGTGAATTATGCATATTGCAGAGCAGCTACCTTCGGAAGCCAGGGGGCCCTGAGCACCGAGGACCTTGAACAACTATTCTGTGAAACTTGCTTTTTGGTTTTCTTTATCTTTTTTATCAATGCAGTGTTCTAGGAAGATTAATTATCAGAAGAAAAAGCCATTTCTTGTTCTCATTGTACAAGTTTGAGATCAATAAAAGAGCTCCCCTTTCTAACGCTGCTGAGGAGCTGCAGGCCGGGGTGGTGAGGCACGCAGGGAACAGCAGCCGGCCTAGCGATGCCAACGGGAACACAGGACGGCTCTGGCTGCCGTGTCCCACCTGGCCCGGGAGCCGCAGAAGGGCCGGGCGTGCAGCGGTGCCTCGCGCCGCGCCGGCATCCTGGCTGCTCCTTCTGCAGAGCACGAGCAAAGCCGTGCGGAGCTTCCCGGCCTGGTGCAGGATTCATGTTTATATTCCTGGAGCTCACGTATCAAACCCTTCTGGAAAAAGCAACATACAGGAAAGGGAAGATTTAGCCAGGAAGTCTGTGAGCTCTGAGGTTTCCCTGCTTGAGCACGATGGGGTTGGACTAGGTGATCTCTGGAGGTCCCCTCGGTGATTCTGTGTGTGAATTGTAGACCCTTACTGCCAGTAATCGTGTGCCTGGATTTCTGAATGTCAGCTGTGTGCAGATGCTGCACTACATCAGCTATATCAAACTCTATCAACTTACATTCCTGAACCAGGCATCTTCACCTGCTGGATACACTGTCTGTGAGTATTTAGTGAACATGTTAAGAAGAAGTCCCTTTGGTGTGCTTGTTATTGGAAAGCCGCTCTGAGAGGCACAGCTGCGGTCCTGGCACACCTCCTTATTGCCTGCCCTCGTCCTTATCGCAGCCGCTCCACACGGAGCCCCGCACAGGGGCAAGGGACCCCCAAGTGTCTCTTGATGCTCAATAGTTTCCAGCATCAAGACTCTGTCGGCCTGTTAACCTTTGGTGGGGACAGAGAATAAGGGATTTCAGTTGATTTATTGAGAGAGTTTCAAGGTTTGTGAGTGCTGTCTGTGCTATGGGGGTTGCGGGCTCTCAAATGTCTGCTTTTATTCTTGGAGGGTACATAGTCAGAAAGAAAAGCAATTCCATATCTCTGTTGGTTGATCAAGTGGGATTTTGAAGTATTACTACTATGGCTGGAAATTACAGGAAACCTGGTAGATACACAATGGGAAGTTTCATAATTATTCTTCATATTGGAGCTGGGCAAAAAGCTTAGCAGCAGAGAGTATTAAAAATGGTGACAGACCTTCAAAGGGCAGCAGCAATCAAAATTAATCACAGCCTTGCTTGATAATAGTGAATGCCCAGAAATTTAAGGAAAAAAGCAGAACTTACATGAAGTGACTCATGTGCCACCAGATTATAAAACATCATACAGGGCAAGAGTGCAAAATCTCGGCAAGCTGTGTCCTGCTTGGTGGTCAGTGAGCGGGACCTCCCCTGCTGCCATTAGGCTGGCACGGGACACCTTCATGTTCTGTGTTCCTTCTCCAGTAGGTGGGCAAAGAATTGGGCATCTCCTGGGACACTTTGTCCTCCTCTAGAGTAGCTGGATGATCCAGATTTCAGGAGCTTTTAGAGACTGATTGGAGATCAGCCTGTCTCCTATGACTGTGCATGAAATTTTGAGTTGGAAGTTATTGCCCAGCTTGTATCTCCGTCTTGCAGACTGGTGCTGGTGAAACGCTGGTGATGCACGAGGCATTTCTGGAGTTACCTGCTTTATTTATATATACCCCAAATCAGAGCCGGGTGCCATCACCCGGGCAGTCCCCTCTTCAGATCCTGCTGTGAGCGTCGCCAGCTGCTGCCAGGCTCTGGGGAGGTGACGCCGGTCAGAGACCCAGGGCGACAGAGCCAATTCTCTGCCCTGGCTCCCACCTTCACAACAGCCACCAGCGAAGCTGCAGAAGAAAGCCACGGAACTGAAGCCTTTCCAGCTCTGTGGAAAAGCGAGCCGCACTGGGTGAGGAGGGCAGGCTGCCTGTTCCTGCACAGCGGTGTCTTACACTACCAGCAGCATTCAGGCTGCAACCGGAGATCTCCTGAGATCTCCTGCCATGGCAATAAGCACTGTGGCTTGTAAGAAAGACTGTGGCCCCTTCTCTGTCGTACTTCAGTGCTGTAAGTGCAAGGACATTAAGAAAATTATTCTCCCAGGAAGGGACTAATCCAAAGATGGAATCTCGGTTTTCCTTACTGCTGGAAACAAGACAGCATGGCTAAGTTGATTTCTTTCTGTATGAACAAATATAAATGTTTGGATCTTTAGGACCATAGCCTGTAGCAAGAAATGACTTTCACCTTATTTCTTATTTCACCTTATTTTCTTATTTATTTCACGTTATTTTCTTATTCCACGAATGTGTCCCTTCCTTCTTCAGCAGTGCTGAGTGGCTCGCGTGCGAGCGCTGCCCCGTGCTGGCCTGCGGAAGGGCCATGCGCTCCATGGAGCGGAGCTCCGGCCTGCGCAGCCCTGGGCGAGCAGGTCTGCCAGGCAGGATAACACACCGGGAAAGGCGCAGGGAGACTGGGCACCCCTAGTCCAGCTGAGCAGAGAAAGCCCTTGGGCTGGCTGTTCCCCAGAAACCATGGGAATGTCTCTGCTGTTCCTCCCTCTCTTTCCCTGTATGTCCTTTCCAACTGTATCTGCTTTCCAGAGTCTCACTAAAGTCATCCACCAGCCATGGCCTTGCTGGTCCTTTAAAATGTGGCTTGCAATTTTACACTCTCAAAGTGTGCTGGTTTTGCCATGTTGCTTTCAGTGCATTTTTTTTTGTACCTATTTTAGAGACTCATAATTACAGACTCCAGGTTAGAGCTCTTATTAATCATCAGCCTCAACAGTGCGAGCCTCAGTGCTCTGTGTTTGGGAGGTGCTTGTGGCCTGTGTTTGATCTTCCATCACTCCAGATGAAGTGGCTTTGCCCTAACAGTGCCCATATAATCTGTTTGTAATTGGAAGAGCTCCTCCAGGCATCTTAGCGTGCAAGCTCTAACACAATACTTCATCATTACAACTAGTTGAAAGAACATTGCCTTCATAAATTGTAATTCTGCAACTCCTTTGAAAAGGAATTATTATTTTCTAATATCTTTCATGTAACAAAAACCTATGCCCAGTTCTTCCAGCAGAGTAAATTCTTGCAGATTAGTTAAGCAGGTCCCACCTGCATGAAAAGAGCAGTTTCATCCTGAATGTTCTGTTTTGTCAATAATGGGTAGTTGTAAAGGTCAAGATGTCTAATGTCTGCCATGCTGCAGCTTCTGAATGGAGGTTAGAAAGCTTAGCAGGAAAATGCGTCAAGAAATCGTTAAAGAAATAAAAACACCTTGTAATTCGGACAACTTGCAGTGTTCTGCTTCTCAGACCTGTGAGCAGTGCGATCCGTGGTGCAGGAAGGAGTGACCGTGAGGAAGGAGACGCAGGGTCATCTGGGGGAAGGAGCAGCTGAGCCTGCTGAACCTGCTGCCCAGCCTGGCACGGGAAGCTGCCCCGGGCACCCAGGAAAGGACCTCGGCTTTCCAGAAACATCAGGCTCCCCAGATTAGTTTGGCAGCTTCGCAAAGTTGCAGTGGAGGAGAGATCACTTTAGCATCAGCGCTCAAGAGTAAAATATAAAATAGAATACTAGGACGAGGATTCTGCTTACAACTGTTGGTTCACTTCACACTGGTTTCCCTCTGGTCCATCTCTTTGAGCAGGACATGGATTAGAGACCTCCAGAGGTCCCTTTCAACTGAAATTATTCCATGGTTCTCTGAAATGCACTTTATTAAAAAAGCTTCAAATGCAGCTGGTTAAATATATTACCCAGATCCTCTTGCAGGAAATAACCTGTTTCAAAGTGATAATCCTTTCCAGCAAATGAGCCTGTGTTCATGCTAGAGCTAGTATCAACATCATTGTCACTAGCTTCATACATTGAGGTTATTGAATTCCTACATCTTTTCTCTATTAAAAAATGTTGTCTTTCATTGTTAACATTCGTGGAGATCAATACGAGGCTGTGGAAATGTCACCCAAGAACATGTAATGATTGCTGTATGCGCTGCAATCAAATGGTGTTACAGGAGTATTTTGCAACCCTCGTGAAAGGCAGGAGGAGAGTTTATAGAGCTGCATGCGCTGAACGTGGTACCTACTATTAGCAGGAGGGACATTCGTGCGACTAGGCTAATCAATTTGCAAATACTCGTCTCTCCCTTCTTCACTCCTGTCTTTCCACATGCATCGTATTTTATTTACTGACACGCTTTTGATATTGTAAATAATACAAGGTTTTGCACTATTTGAAGCTTTTTGAAGCTTCATAAAATTGATGATTCTGGCCCGGGTGGCTGCTCCGTGGGGCCGGGCATTGGCCCTTGCGCCCGCGACTGCAAAAGCGCCAGGGCCACCGAGCACCAAATCGCAGCAGAAGCGAATTCAGTCGGTGCAGGGTTTGCATTCCCACCTCGCACTGACTTCACAAGTAACACGGGGGCTTTGCTGTCGGGTGGGAAACCACGGGAGATGCTTCACAGCAGATCAACATTTACTTCCTTGAACTATGCAGAGAATTTTCTGGCCCTGAGGCCGTTGAGCAAATGGATGGGAAATGATGGGCAGGAGCCCCATGGGGCACAGAGTTTCAGCAGCTCCGTGCTGTGTAGTGCCTGGGTGTGCGGCGCGGAGCCGGGCGCAGGAGGGTGTTGTGCCGGGTGCCGGGGCAGGGGCGGCTGCTCATTGTAGAGGTGAGCAGCTGTGCAGTGCGTGGCAGCACACGGAGCCCCGAGCGGCAGGACCGCTGCTCTAAATGTTCTATAAATTTGTAGTTTATAACTAGGAGAAAAGCCACCACCTCACAGCAACTGCAACTGTGAGGAATTAAGGTTTATTTGGGAAAAAGAAGTAAAGCGCACTACAGTAAAACCTGTACCCAATATTTTTAAATGCATAAAGCCATGCTAAGAGACATAGCCACTTTTGCAGTGTTTAGATTATTCTTTTTTTCTTTTCCCTATGATGGTAAGAAATAAATGTATTGTTTAAGAACAAGCACATCCAAAGAGAGAATTGAGCTTCGGTGTTTCATATTCTTTTGCACTGCCAACTTCATTTGCAATAAAAATGAGAAGTGTCGCCCTTTCCCAAACATTGGTTGCTATTGCAGTGGCCATGGGCTATAAGCTCTTGTGAACAGGACCATCTCCAGAGCATGGCTTTTTATATCTGTGTATTTTAGGACACTGAGTGAGTCTTCAGCTCTTAGGCTTCGGAAACAGTTTGATCGTTTTGATTCCCCCCTCAGCAATGTTAGCCTATCCAGTTAAATGCCATTTCTTCCTCGCTGACCTTGACCAGCTGCCTCTGCCTTCCTCCTTCCACAGCAGCAGGGGTGCCCAGTGTCACCCGAGGGATCTCTTCCTTCATCCTGAGAGAAGAAATCAGTTGATCTTAATCCTGTTTTGTTAAAGTAGGAGAGGCAGAGGGTTGGTGACACGGCACCCAGTCCTGCCAGGAGCAACCTCTCTGTACCTGAGGTGATGGAGGGAGCGGGGGGCTCCCCGTTTAGCTGCCGCCTGCGAAGGAGGGTGTTGGTGCTCGGTGCCCGAGAGGAGCGGGAGCGCTCCTCACTGAGCCCTGCCACCGCAGGGCCCGGGACGGCACTCAGGCCTTGGAAAGCCCGCCTTAAATCTGTGCCCGCTGCGGTGTGCCCGGTCCCTGCCCAGCGGGGTGCTGACGGGACCGCATCCCCCAGGTCTTCTTTTCACTGCAGCGCAGTATTTAAAAATGGGAACTGAGTCCTGAGTGACGTGCGTCATCTTTGCTCCTGGCTGCTCACTGGAAAAGGTCATTCTGCTTGGAGTGACAGCAAATTATATAATTGCACCACACAGTGCAGAAAATGAAAAATAATTGAAAACAGTCCATCTACCGAGTCTACATATTTTAAGACATTTCCATGGTTTTCCTGCTATTGTTCTCCAAGTAAGAAAATGTCACATCCAATAGTCATGCAGAAGACCTATAACATATCTGCTATACTGAGAGTCAAGGATCATTTAAACTGATTTCAACGTGTAGCCTGATTTGCAGACAAATGCCTTTTAATTTATTTTTCATTAGAGAATGGAACTAAAGTGGTTGAACACCGAGGACTTTCCAATAAAAAGAAAAAAGGAAACGTATCCAGCACAGCTTCTCCGATGTCTGCAGGTACAGCAGCTACTTAGTGGAACTGTGTGGAACACGAAGGAAAAAATTTCTATTAACTTCTTCATGGTTGGAACTCAACTTCTATTAGCGAGGGCCAGCAGTTCAGCTCCATAAAAAAAAAGCCTTCAATTCTAGCAAGCTGGAATTGGGGCTGCCGCATAGGAAGGCGCAGCAGAAGGTGCCTGGCTTCTTCACAGCAGGGATATTACTGCTCTTGTTGCCTCGGGTCCTATTCCTGTGCTCTGCTGAGCTCGTGGCAAAGCACGGGACTGCAGGTTAATACATTTTCCCTTGGGGCTCCTGATATAAAGGGTGCCGGCACCTTGCAATATGTGGCAGCATGTACATGATTGTGCTCACTGATATTACAGTATTTCTTACAGTATCTTTCAAAAATATCCTAGCCTTCATAATGCTAAAGCATAGTATGGTAATATTATATCTCCACTAAAAAAAATCTCCTGCCCTGGCATTGCTTCCCCTAAAAAATTACAGGGATACACATCAGCAAAAGCATGATTGTTCTGTAGCTTTCTCCAAAGCAGGATTTTCAAAAATACTTTTAAATTCCAAGTCCTGAGTGTGCAGGATGTTCAGTCGCTCCCCAGTCCAACAGGTCCAGAGCTGGAAGGCCCAGGAGCTCCCGTGGCCCCGGGGGGTTGCACCCTGACCGTCAGCGGGCACCCTTTCCAAATGCTGGATTCTGTGGGAAATCTCTCTTCTTCTGCCACCTAAGAGTGTTTAAACACAGAGGAGGTCATGGCGCAATGCAGTTCAAATGCTGGCTTAAATCTTGCTTCATTTTGTAATTAAAAGCACCATTCTGCTCACCTTGGCACCTAGGAAGTGTCACGGTTCTGTCCTGCAGCTGGCACCACCACGGTGAACGACCTGGTAGCTCTTTTTCCTGATGAGATTCATAGTGGGTGCTGCAGGTTGCCATTAGCTCTGCCATAGTGACTGATCAAAGAATTACTGACTGATTTTTAGTCCAGAATAGACGACTCAGTCACTGAGTTTGATCTGTGGTCTAACACAACACACTAACTTTTATCCAGTTACTCCTGTCTCAAAACCAAGAAATTCTACTTGACCATAGCATATTTTCAGGCTCTCTTTGACAAGATCTTGCTTCCTGTGGTCATTCTTTTTCATTACTTTTCAATGTGATCCGTACTTGACCTTTCCATCCATTAGCACATTAGACCTTGATCATTCTTTTGAACTTCCTTACACATTGAAAGCCTTATTGTTTTATTAATTAAGAAATTTCTATGTCAAAAATCTCCTCAGTCGATTGTTTTAAATCTTTTGGGAGTAAGTTATCCCATCCGGCTGAGTTAAAAATGTCTTTATTTATGTAAGTATAGCCGCTTTGCAATTCCTGCTTATAGATCATGGGAAGCAGCAGCGATGGATGCACTGGGGTTCGGAAAAGGTTTCTGCTCCAGGGGGTTATGGGCAGGACTACTGCAACAAGAGAGCAGCTCCTCCGTAGATTCCAGAGTGGGTATTGCAGCGGGAGCCGCCGCAGAGGCTGCTCCCTGACCTAGGAGCCCCGGGGCAGATCTGCACATGGCCAAGCGATTTGCGGAGGCGGCTCCACTTGCTCTGCTGTGTCGGAGCAGCCAAGGGTTGTCCCCGGCCACCTAGGTCACTATTGCTGCCGGAGCAGGGCTGGCAACCTGCATTTGTTGACCGGCTGGGTGTTCGTGTGCGCTGCGCCAAGCTGCGGTGGCAGCGGAGCCGCCTGGGGCTCAGCTCCCGCAGCACGGCACAGCAGCGCTCCAGGTAAGCCAGGGCGAGGGCTGATGTGCAAAACCCTTGTGGGCATTGCAGTGCTGCCCGAAGGTGGCAGGAATGCCTCCTCCCGGCCCTGCAGGGGATCGCGGTGCGGGC
>VZSG01000494.1:40538-52257 GCA_013398315.1 Nothoprocta pentlandii | reverse complement strand
GGAGCCGAGCGCATGGAGCTGAGCGCACGGAGCCGAGTGCACAGAGCTGAGTGCATGGAGCTGAGTGCATGGAGCCGAGTGCACGGAGCTGAGCGCATGGAGCCGAGTGCATGGAGCCGAGTGCATGGAGCTGAGTGCATGGAGCTGAGCTCATGGAGCTGAGTGCATGGAGCTGAGTGCACGGAGCCGAGTGCACGGAGCTGAGTGCATAGAGCTGAGTGCACGGAGCTGAGTGCATGGAGCCGAGTGCACGGAGCCGAGTGCATGGAGCTGAGCACACGGAGCCGAGTGCACGGAGCTGAGTGCATGGAGCCGAGTGCATGGAGCTGAGTGCATGGAGCCGAGTGCACGGAGCTGAGCTCATGGAGCTGAGCACAAGGAGCCGAGCGCAAGGAGCCAAATGCATAGAGCTGAGCTCATGGAGCTGAGCGCATGGAGCCGAGTGCACGGAGCTGAGCTCATGGAGCTGAGCGCATGGCGCTGAGTGCACGGAGCTGAGTGCATGGAGCTGAGTGCATGGAGCCGAGTGCACGGAGCTGAGCACACGGAGCCGAGTGCACGGAGCTGAGTGCACGGAGCTGAGTGCATGGAGCCGAGTGCATGGAGCTGAGCGCACGGAGCCGAGCGCAAGGAGCCAAATGCATAGAGCTGAGCGCATGGAGCTGAGTGTACACGCCAGGCTGCGTGTGGCTGCGTGTGGCTGCATGTGGCTGCATGTGGCTGCGTGCATCTTAGTGCCTCTGCCCTCACCCCTGGGCATCTGCCTCGTGCTCCTCCACACAGCGGCCCCCGGCCCCTTGGGTTCCACCAGCCGTGCTTGTGTTTGAGGACAGCAGAGGGTTTCAAAGGCAGGAAGGAACAGGGGCTTGGAGCTGGCAAATCCCAGTGCCCGAAGGAAACCAAGCTGTTCCCAATGGCAAATCTACGGAGGTGGCTTTGGGGCCTGAACTCAGTGCTTATTGATGCAAAAACAAGTTTAAATTAAATATGCTTAAAATCTTTCTCTTGGGATTCTTTTTAAGCTTTTCCTTTTTGACAGATGACCTTAAAGAAAAGTAGGAAAATCTGGGGACAGAGAAACGTTGGTGGGTTTGGGAGGGACTTAGGAAGCAGGAGTGTGAGTTTGGGGATGCGGAAGCATGGCTGAAGTTCCTGCTATCCTCTAATGACGGAGATATCTGCCAGTCCTGGCTCTGCTGCAGCCTGCATTCTAATTAAAAATCAATTAGCATGTTTAGCAATTATCTAATTAACTTACCAAAGCTATCATGTTAGATTCATATCCAAACATGCCTCTTTGATTGTATGTATTAGTAATAATGCAAATGATGCAGTTATTACTCATGTAAGTTCATATTAATTGAAATACCTGCCGTGGCTAGTGAGCAGCTTGTAAATCCGGGCTCTTTTCTCCCTTTGGTAAAAGAGCCACGTCCAGAGCAAACTTTGGTGCATTCCGCAGCATCAGCAACTGCTGAGCAGGATTTATGAATCCGAGGGCGCTTTTAAAGATGGTCACTTGTGTTTTATTAATAGCAAGGAAAGCAGCCAGCAAGAGAACACATGGGCACTAAATGGTGTGGTAAAAAGTCAGCAAATTGTCTTCCTAAATTCCGTGGGGACGCTTGTCCTTGGCGCGAGCGAGCCGGGCGCCTGCGGTGCAGTGAAAACCAGCTCGCTGAAAAAGAGCAGCAGGAGAGGGGGCACAAGCATGAGGTGCTTGCACAGGCAAGAGGAGCACAAGCAAGAAATCGGGCCCTCCCCTGGCATCACCTGGGCGAAGGCACCCGCGAAACGCACGGGAGGGCTCCCGCGCTGCCCGAGGGCCCTGCGCACATCCTGCCGAACACCCCGTGGCTCTGCACTAGTAATTACATGATCTGCACGGACTAGGTGATCTCTAGAGGTCCCTTCCAACCGTAACCGTTCTGTAATTACGGAAATGTAAATTGAATGCAACGTCTTTAAAGCAGCGGAAGGTTTCTGATTTACACCACTTTGCAACATCTGTCACTTTGCAAATGTACATTCCCTTCCACCCCCAGATCCTGACATTTAGAAGCAGATTTAATATTACAATTGCTCATTGAGAAGGAAATCAAACATTTCTTCCAATATAACTGACCTCTTATGACACTGGAAACTTTTGGAGTTAACAGCAGGCACTAAAGCAGGTGACTGGTTTTATTGTCCCTAACATCTTGCTGACATTCATAGGCTTCTGCCAAATGCACTTTCCATGTTTGGTGTCTCGTCGCTGCATGAGATGCTCTTAAAAATTTATAAGTGCATGTTACAAAAGGCAGAAGCCACTAACTTGAATTTCTGTTCTACCACCCAGAATAGAAAATGCATTAAGGTTTGTTTTGAATTGTCATTGTTTTATATGTGGATGATTTGCAAGCTGCCGGAGTCTCTGCACTGTGTCACAGGCCTGGAATAATTTAAATATTGTCTCAAGGAGGCAAACAGCCCGTTTGCAGTTGGCTGCTGGCAGCGCAATCTCCATTGTAGTGGCTGGAGGTTTCACTGCTGTTGGTGGCACTGCAAGAGCATCAGAGAGGGGCAACGGGACAGAAAACAAGGCCTGGAAATCTGCTGCCATTGGCTTTGAGGAAAGCACTTCCAAGCTTTTTATTTTCTTTTAAAATGGAATATAAAATACACCACTTATTTAGGATAGAGATGATACCATTACTCCCAAGTGAAATGAAGCTTTCCAATCCAATAAAGCTTTTCCGCTTATACGGGAATGAAGCTGAGATGTGCTGTTCTTATTTTACCATGTTTTGGCTCAACGTGTAGCAGCATTTCTCAGTTTTGAAAATGTGGCCATGGGAGGCTCCGCCTGGAACATCCCAGTTCCGTCTGGAAGTATTTCCCTTGCAGGAACTTTTCCGCCAAGGTTTGAGGCCGAATCCTGGTGTCTCCGGTAAGCGGAATGAACGCGGGGAGCCTTTGGTGGCTGGCACGGCCCGAGTACATCAGCGTTTGCATGGAACTTACAGTTGCCCTACAGTCATCTGGGGGGACAGCCCCAGGCACACGGGGGAGAATAAAAAGTAGGGAAAATGAAAAAAAAATAGAGGCAAACCCAAAGCAATGACCTTCAATAGGGCAAAGTCCAATAAACTCAGAGCTGGGAGGTAGGATCCTTTGGGAAACGCGACTAAATGAAAAAAGGAGTTCGGGGAAGTTGGCAGTTCTTTAAAAATGTTATTAAGGGCACATGTACAAACTGCTGCAACGCAGAGAAACAATAAAATGGGAAGTAGGAAACCAGCGTGGCTAAATCCTGGGCTCTTATTGACTGCGAGTGAAAAGAGTTGTGCAGAAAGGAAAAAGCCAGTCAGAGCTAAGAAAAAGGAAAGAGAGAGGAAGCAGGGGAGAGGGCTGCTCGCAGAGGCGGCGGGACACGCGCTGTCCTCTGCTTGAACAGGAGCTCATTTATTGATTTAAACCAACGCGGAGCCAGGAGCCGGGCATCGCGGGCGCCTCTCCCTGCTCTGTGGCCGCAGTGCTAGTTGGAAAGGGCAGTGCCTGCGTTTCCAGGCTAAACCAAAACCACCCTCCCGGGTACGTGTAGGAGCTGCAGTTTGTCGCTGCGGGAGGGCTCTCGGAAGGTCCGAGCAGCTGCTCCTTGGGAATTCGGGAGGTTTGTGCCCACCAAGGAGACGGCGGTGAAGCCAGTGGCAGAGGTGCCGCTGAAAGCCAGGTGCCCGGTGCGGGTGGAGGTGACTGTGGCAGACGGGCCTGGCTCCCAGCGGGCTGCTCAGCGTGTTGGGAGAAGACTCTGTTCCAGCCGGAGCGTCTTAGGAGGCTGACAGGACTTGGGTGTAGGATCCACTTCCTTGTTTATCCCGAATGGTTTCCCCGGATAACACAACTATAGGCATGGATGGTGCGTGCACTCCGGGCGGGCGCTCTCGGCAGCGCGGCACGTGGCTGGATGTTTCCCTCGCTCTGCCCTGGTGCAGGTGGGCGCCTGGAGCTGGCCGCCTTGCTCTGCACGCCTTGCTGCAATGAACGGGGTCAGCCCCCCACGGGGTGTCCCGGGGGGTCCTGGCACCCGTGTGCGCGAGGCCGAGGCCGGGCACCAGCGCCGCGAGTCTGGAGCACGGGCTGTGCCCGATGCCCCGGCCGCTGCCTGTCCCCGCGCTGCTGAGACCCGGCCAGGCTGCAGGGCACCCGCGGCACCAGCGCGCCCGAAACGCTTCCTTTCTCTAAACCCTCCCGTGTCTTTGTGGCCCAAGCAGGCAAATCTGCTGCCAAACATCCTTGCTGAGCCAGTAAACACCTCGTAACCAAGCAGGTGCCTCGCTGTTCATCTGCGCCCGTGTGACCATTTATGCTTTTATTTCACGATGGCGTTGCGGCGAGCTGCGCCTCTACAAATAGGAAATTAAATCAGATGGTGATGTAAACCCGCAGAGGAGAACAGGCAGCTGTAATGGTTCTTTATTGCTTATTTCATCTGCTGTTGCATTTTGCCATCGTCTGGTGCTTAGTGAAGTGTATGATTTATTCATGGAAGACACTGTCACAGCCAAAGGGTTGTACAATAAACCACTGACAAGGCCCGTGCCAAAAGCCATTAGGAAAAGAGAACAATAATCCAGACACAAAGTATTTACAGACCAAGTTGTCTTTAATTTAAAATCCTTTACTAAGGCTTGATGATAATTACATCACATTTCAAACCAGCCAATGCTGACAGGCTCCTTTGGTATTAAAAAATCTGCAATGATCGAAATCTGCTTCCAGAAGCCTCAACAAATTCCTGTCACCTTAAGGTCACTGAAGCACTCGTGCATGCTGCTAGGAGGCAGGTTTCTGACATGTACCAGCAGTGCCAGGCTGGCAGAGGAGCTGCCGCACAAGCTATGTGCTCAACATATATATAACATACATATATATACATATATATGTGGTTCTGCTAAGGGAGCCTCGCAGGCTCGGTGCGCGTTGCTCGTGGGCAGGAGCCCGTCGTCTGGAGTGGGGTCGGTGGCCATGGGGCTTTGTGGGCTCTCAGCCTTCTCCAGACTTAGACGTGGAGCCCCGGCCGGTCCTCACTCTCAGAATCACAGAATCACTTTGTGAACTGTAAATACCTACTTTTTCCATGATTTTTTTTTTCCTTTTTGACAGTGACCATTAATTCTACTCTGCCAGATCTCTTCCTCTAGGAAACAGGGACAGTTTCTCTCTCCCGCTGCAGTCTGTACTGTAATGTACTATAAATGGTTGGACCCTGAGATAACTCCTTGTCCTGAGATTGTTCGGCCCAGTTCCCCTAACATCCTGGTCGGCCTGGAGGCCACTGATCTCCCAGGGTCCCTACAAAGAGTAGTTTAGAAATGAAGGGATCCTATGCTGCAAAAACACGTCATTTTTGATTGCTTTCTAGACACGTAACATGGTGTGTGGGTCAAAAAAGGCGAAGCTTGAATCCAGAGGTTGGAGATGAAGAGCAATTGAGTCATCCTAACAGCAGAAGTATTGCTTTAAGGTAGAGATTTGCCCCTTAGTTTGTTCCTCGGTCTGCTAATTCTGCGATTCCTCCCACACTGGCTGTGTCCTTGGAGCAAAGCAGCAGGCAGCGGCGGGTGCAGGTGCCTGCGCGCAGCGGCTCGGAGCTGTGGGCACGTGTGGCTCCTCAAGGGTTAACTCCATGGGATGTCCCGCAGCCATCCCCTCCCGACATTTCATGTATTTCAGCACACTTTCTGTCACTTTTGGGGACAAGGGGTGACCAGATGAGCCCGATGCGCCCTGTGTGCAGGGGCCGGGCGGCTGCACTTGCAGTGTTCCGGCGACGGAGAGCAGTGTGTGCATTGCACAGGGGCTGCTCCTGAGCCCCGGCACACCAGCATGGCCTGTGGCCTCTTGCTGGGGTTTGCCTTAGCCATAACTTAGCGCTGCTTTACTGCGCTCTGCTCTCAGATGCTGCCGAGCTGTAAGGAATTGTTAAGGACACAGAAATAACACAGGCTGGCTTCCTTGCGATGCACAGTGCAGGCAGCAGGAGCGAGAAACCTGGCTGTAAATCCAGGAAAGTAAAAGAAAAAATTCAATTAGCCAATCTAATGCAAGCAGTCCTTTCTGGAAAGAAAATACATCTTGAGGTCCCTCTTTGGGGAAGAAAGTGTGCTGTGTTTATGGTCTCCTCTTGAAGGATTTAGGGTTCTTCGGCTGTACATTATGATGATGTTCCCCGGAGGGTTTAACCAGCCTTTATTCTCCCCAGCAGCTGTGCAAGGAAGCCCACGTCCTGTGAACAGGGATGTTGTGGGATATTCGGTGACTCCTGTCTGAGCCATGGCCCTGCCTGGGGACAGGCGGCCAGCCCAGAGGGACCTTTGGGCTGACCCAGCGCAGTCACCCTTTACCCTTTAAGCAACTTCGGTATTTAGATAACACTTGCTAAGTGTTTTCAGCCGCTGATAAAGTCAGGCTGGGCAGGGACATGGTGTGAGGAACACCTGGGACTCATGCTTGCTGTAGTGGGATTAGAAAGATTTTGAGGATGGTGGCTTCATGGAGAGCAAATTCACATGGATTCACATGGACGTCACAAATTCTCACTGTTCTGTGCAAACTGATTTGGACAGCAGGTTGGACGGCGGCTCTGTGTGGGCAGCTAAATCTTGCCCAGGAAGCCAGGCTTGCAGGAGAGGCAGCCGGCCTGGCCTTCCCCAGCTCCTTTCCTTTAGGAAATGCCAAAGGGGGGTCTCCCCCGCGGTCCCGATCCTCGTGAGCAGCCGTGCCGGGAGGGACTGACTCTGAATACCCCATTCCTCCCGACGCTGAAAATGCCCCAGGTCCTCTCGCAGGCTCCTCTCGCACTCGGCCTCCCTGTGTGTCCCCATGTGGCTGCGGGTGCAGGCGGCTGCGGGGCCACCTACAGCAACAGGGAGCTGGAGTGGCACCGTGTAAGGGGAGAAAAAATAAAGTTCATATTTTAGCCCTCAGTTCAGCAGTAATTATCACAGCCCGAAGCTGACAGATTGCCAGGGGAGGTGTTGGCAGAGCTGCCACTGTCCCAAGCGGTGCTGCCGGATGGGGTTACAGCACATGCACACGTGGCACGGGGCTGGCACCTTGAGGAGTTCACACCCTGCTCCTTGCTGGCTCCTCCACAGGACAGCAACCCTTGCCTTGCCCGCTTTCCATGCCTCTTGTTTGGCAGGGTGTCCTGTCTGTCCCACCATGGCTTCACACGTTTGCTTTAGAGATTGTATTTGGCAGCCCCTTGTCTCCCATCCACGAGCATCTCCCGCTTGAAAGGGCGTCTGGGCGTTGAGTTTCCTCCAGCTGCTGTTTTCAGTGGGCCTCGAGAAGCTGATAGCGTCGAATATCGTACCTGGCACACTGCATTCCTGTCTGATCTTCATTGAAGCCAAGCAGCTGTCTGAATGTGCAGACCTCCAAAGGATCAAAATAACCTCCAGGACAGAGTTCGAAGCTCCCCTGCTCATCACGGCTGAGATGGGCAAGAGGACCTGGAGGCACATGGGGAGCCACCCTCACGTGTCGGGTGAGTTCAGCCTGTGTGGAAGAAGATCTGCACAATACATACATTGCACAATACATACATTGTGCAGATACCTCAATTTTAGGTTACCTTCATGCTACGCTCTTGATCTGTGAGGACATATTTGGGCTATTGCAGGGAGGTTTGAGTTTTAATTACTCCCCCGCTATAATAAACGGTGGATGAGGGGGAAGAATAGTGATACAGATAGGGATGGAAAGGCTTTTGGCAGGAGGAAAGGACTGAGAAAAAGAGATAACTGCCAATGTACAAAGTAATGCTGTGAGTGATTGACCCGCTGGTGGAAACGAGGAGATCTGCAAGGAGGGAGTCACTTCTGAGCCATCCTGACCAAACGCGTCTTCTAAGGACGGGACCCTTTCCAAAAAGCGTTTTAACAGCCAGGTTGTTGCTGGCCCACTTTCATCTGCGGGCTGGGAGGGGAAACAGGCAATAGGTGCGTTTCCAAAGAGGATACATTTAGAGTGTTAAAATAATGCTGAGCCAATTTTCTGGAAATCTCAATTATTTTCCCTTTGTAGATTATAAAGTCAGCTGAGGGTCTCCTCTAATACCTGCAAAAGTCAATGGGAGATTTTGCATTAGCTCTCCAGAGAGCTGGATCAGTTTGGTTCCCAGCTGCAAAGCCTATAAGCTTTGCTATTTTTGAGCTGTGTGGAGGTAGGCTTTACATATTGGTAAATTGTCCTTCTTGCTCTGTGAGCTCTAGAAGCTTGATGCTAATTTTACACAAGTTTTTGGAGGATGCACAATGTATTTGTAAAATCAAATATAAGAAGCGTGTGTGTGTGGTTGTGCTGTAGGCAATGGCAAGGGCTGGTCGAGCTTTAGGAAGCAGCCACCTGGGGTTGCTCTCCTGCTGTTGAGCAGGACATTCTCCGCTTTCCCTTGGTCTAGGAGAGGCAATGCAGGACAGCGCTGCCCTTCGTGATGTGCTCAGTGTGCTGCCGTTTAGGCCAGGCGGAGCTTGGGGGCCAGCCCCAGAGGTGACTGCAGCTCTCACGTTCTGCATGACAAAAGCCAAGGACCCAGCGCCCGGCCTGGCACACACCTGGCTCCAGGCACTGCCGCCCGCCCCCACGTTTCCTGTGTGCTACCAGCAATTGCATTTTTATGGCCCAAAATGTGCCCTTCTTGCAAGTTTCCTTCCAGAAGAGAGTTGATTTAAAAATCAATCTTTTTTTTTACTTTTTTTTTAGTCAAACACCTGAAGTACTTTTGACAGGTAATTTCCAGGAAAGCAGAAACTATGCCCACTAAAAAAAAAACCCAGAGATTTTCCACCTATTGCTGTGTGCATCCGAATCACAAAAGCCAGGTCTCTTTTGAGCACAGCTGAGCTGCGGGTGGAAATTCCTATCCCAAAGAGAGAGGCACTGGCCTTTTGAAGGGCACGTAGTGAAGGAATTTTGCCTTCTCCCTAAATTTGCCCAGAAGCAAAATGTGCGAAGGGCAGCCGCTGCTCGCCGAGCCCAGCATGCGCACCAAGAGATGCCCAGAGCCAGGATCATGGCTCATAATAAGAGAACAATTTAGTAGTAAGGAGCTTTACAAGCATAATGGTGAAACCAGCCACTTAGCTGTGCCTGGCAGTGCATTTCCAAGGTGCTTCCATGAGGAACGTTCCTGTTCTCTTCCTGCAGCTCGGGGTAGTTAGTTCTGGGAGAGGGTTGACACTTTGCTCTGCGCTAGTTTCTTTGGTTGCTCTGATTCTAAGAGATTGACCCTTTTAAAAAGATCTCTAGGGTAACGGCTGGAGCACGCATGTGGAAAACAGAATGAGAATTAAGTACCTGTTTGTCAGTTCTGATGAAGTTAAATATTTAAAAGGCTGCGTTTTTAAAAGCGCAGATAATATAAACTAACTGCTAATGCTGGAGAAAAAAATTAAAATTACATTAGATACCTGACATACTTCTTCCTTATGAGTTTGAGGAAAATTGTCTCCTGATGCCGTGTGTACCTAGTGGGAACAGCCACTTTCGTTGTTTCATTTCCATCTCAAAAGGGTCTCGACATCAAAGGTCAAAATCATCAATACGTAACCAAGCTAATTAATAACTCTTAGTATCCTTATAAAACCCGTTTTTTAACATCACTTTCATTTAATTCCAGTCATGTCCACCAACTTGATAAACTTTTTTGTAAGTTCTGTATTCTGCAAAATTAATTGCACTTTTATTCTTGTGTTCTGAGTTAATTATAGAGCTAGCAAGGTTTATCTCTTATACATTAAATCTAGCAAGTGCTCTTTTAGCAATCAATTGATATTTAATTACAAGAGAGAAGCTGCCCTATTAAATCTAAATTAAATGCTCATTCAAGACTATTAAAGTGTTACTAGAGCATCAGACAGCAAATGCTGTACAATGCTGCATAAACCTCTTTGTGAGTGGTTTTCTAGTGCTGCTTTGTAAACCTGGATAGAAAAGATGACCTCGCATGACATTTTCTTCAATTTTGGCAAAGTCCTTAGCAAGATTACCTGTCTAAAATCAGCTGTATTTAATGGCAGTGCAACGCAGTGACTTCCGAAGGCTCCATGCCAAGGTCTTCGTGGCACCCCCGGGTGGTCCAGGCCAAACTCCACGTCTTCCTGCCCGGCCACGCTCATGCCATCGCCACCCCTGGGCCATGTCACACAAGCTGGAGGCCATAGAAGCACCTGGGCAGTGGAGAAGGTTGAAGACGCCCCAGCTTTTTGCCCATTTTTCTCCTCCTTTCTCGCTGCTTTCTGACAGCCCAGTAAGAGACCAGTATTTGCCTTGAACCACTGGTAGCTGTAAGTGGTGAGTGGACAAAATGACAGTGACATCTTTAAATAAAGTTTTTTCTGTGTGATTTAACATCGAATTTCATTGAATATTCGTGATACCTCAGACTTCTGCGTAGCCTCTCGTGACCAGGATGGGTGAAGTGCTAAGCCAGGAGGTGTGATCCAGGCAGGAAGGATCCGTACCTAAAAAGCTAAAAAGCTCATTTTAAAAGTTCATTTAAAGTGATAGTTGTTTAAAAAAACGGTGTGGGGCACAGCCACCAGACTGCAATAAGTTTTTGCTTGGGCAAGATTCTCTTACAATCTTGAGCTAACAAGTGAGACTGGCTCTGGATTTGGCTCGTTAGCAAAGCCAACGCAACCCAGGAGCTGCCAAAGCCCAGGAGCAAAGTCAGTACTGGGTATGGAGGCTGAAGCACCCATTTGGACTAATGGAACATTGTATTTGAACTGGGAAAGATTTTTTAAAATTTCTTGTAAAGAAAGCTGTACCCGTGTTAAATAGCCAAAAAGTTGGTTTCATTTTTGTTCTGCTTTGCTGTTGTTGCTGGTCCGTGTGGAAGGCATTTAAGCGACTTATATTTCAGTCCTGAAAGAGGAACTTCCATTACTCAGTATAAGCCATTATTTCTATGAGTTATGGGTCATCCATCAATTAAATTTATAATGCATCATACATATTCATGCCACCATGTTCTTAGAAGACTAATGTTAATTTTGGTTTCCCTTGGCCTGTTTTCCATCTCCATTACCTGCCCTCTGCAAGCTTCCCATTTAAAAGAAGTCGGCGCAAATTTTTCTTTAATAATTTTGACTGGGTCGGTTAATGGTTGAGCAGCCCTGCAAAACGCAGCAGTCCAGGCCGAGGTGGCAGTTTGGACAGCAGGGTTAGCTGCAAAGTTGGACCTAGAGGCACTAAACACTTTTCCTTTTAAGTAACTGGCTTTGTCTGTGTTTTTTTTTTTTTTTTCTTTCGCGAGAAGAACAACATTGTCTCTTTTGCAAGGTGAGACAAAACCCACTCTTCACACAGCGGGATGAGGAGGGGGGAAACTCTGTCAGGCTGAGCAGCAGGAAGCAGGAGCACTGCAAGAGCACCAGAGAGTTTTGTGCTGCTCGTGCAGGAGCCAGATCTTTACAAAACGCCTCCCTTGGAGCACGGAGAAGTTAGAAGTCAACACGAGCTGCATTTCACGGGTGACCCCCTTGCTTTTGATCAGCCTCGCACTCCGCTCCCAGCTCTCGCTCCTACCAGGAGACAACGATCCTCTGTTGATATTTAAGACAAGAGGCGGCCGAGGCGGCCGAGGCAGCCGGAGCACCAGCGCCCGGCTCATGGGCAAGTGCAGCTCGCGCAATGCCGGGTTTTCCGGCGTGGGATCCAGCAG
>VZSG01000494.1:20579-39778 GCA_013398315.1 Nothoprocta pentlandii | reverse complement strand
AAAAAAAAAAAAAGACATCTTCTGTCTAAGCAGAGGTAGTAGTTGAAAAGCAGCACTTGGCCAAGTGGTTTATTAGCGTGGTCAAGGTGTGGTTCAGCTGAACCAAGCCTATTTTTGAGTGGGAAAGGTTGGACAGATTGCTTTCCATGCCTAGCCTCAGCATCTCCAGGTGTTTGCTGGTCCCTCCTGAGCCACTGGCAGACAATGCCAGGCACATCCCTGAGACCATCACCATGAGACAGAGCAGACATGGTGTTGCTGGGCTGGCCAGGGTCTTTCTCAGCAGTTCTCCTTCCAGTGGCATGGTCAGTGGTGGCCAGCAGTGGTCAGCGGTGGTTGGTGGTGGTCAGAGGTGGTCGACAGTGGTCAACAGTGGTCAGCGGTGATCAGCGATGTTTAGTGGTGGCCACCAAGGAAGGGACAGCTGGAGCTGCCAGTACTGAGGGCTCCCTCCGACCACGACGGCCGCTGCTGCTCACTATATCCTGAGTGCATTAAAGGTTCACACTTTTGTTGAGTGTGTTTCCTTCCAACTCCTGTGTGTATTAACCTAATTTCTTCTTAATTGAAATCACATGGTTTTTAATGTCTTTCTACAATATTTCCCTGTCCGCAGCGGTAGATAAAAATCTCACCCTATTAGATATTGCCACCAACTCAGCACATTAATATTCATCATTACCTTTGGTGTGCTGCCTTTCAATTAATTTCCAGCCCACATGAAAGTGCTTCTCTGTAAGCCTATTTAATTAATTTTCAAGGTAAAATTTCTCTGAGACTGTATCTGCCACATCACCCTAGATATAACACAGATGCCTTGAATCTGTTTTGATAAGTCTATTGGAAAAAGAAAACAATCCAGTTTGGCTAACAAGATATAGTTTTGATACATTTTACTGTCAGTTCTTTCCTGTATCACTTCAGAATGAGAAGATCTGTTATTCCTGATGTGGAGAGAGATTGCCTTAGAAACTGGGCTGCTGGTGAAGAGAAGTCCTGGGATTTTATGAGCCTCGCTCCGCAGTCAGGCACTGGAGCGAGATTGCATGGGTGCTTCAAAGGGAGTGAACTGCCAAAATTCGCATTGTCCAGCAGGACGCCGGGGAACGACAGCAGGACTTGAGCTCTACTGCAGGGGTAGCTGAGGTGTACGTTTAGTCCGTTGTGTTGGGCAGAGCTCATGGGGGTTGCTTGTTCTTTTGAGTGGAGACAGCTTATTCTAATTGCACATATGTGTGTCGCTACAGGGTGCAGCGGCTGAAGCAAGAACATCTTGGCTGCGAGGTGCAGCCTGCATGGAGGACGGTGCTGCGGACACGGTGGATTGACCACAAGAGGCCATTGCACCTCTGCCCTGTGTGCTGAGGTAGGGGTTCCTGTGCATACCATCGGACATATGCTCTTCCTTGTCCAAACTATATCTGAACCCTTCACCTCAATCATAATGACTATATCAGCAGGTGACCAAGACAAAGGCTTTTTTCCTGACATTTTTCAGATAAAATATAAAGTAGCATTCAATGTCACTCTAGCTGGCTTTCAGAAAGATTTGTGGGTTTGGTTGTGAAGCTGGGTATTATAACTAATGACTTGAAGTAAAAAACTTACTGGACAGATGTTGCCTTCATGACAAGTTTGATTGAGTAAATGCCAATGAAAAGTAGTTCCTCGTAACATATTCATTTTCTAACATTAAGCATATCAGGATATCCTTGACAACGAAGTTTAAAAGAAGAGCAAAACAAATGCACTTGTTAGGTTGGCTGAAAATTAAGTGGCCCAAACTTGGATTGATCACTCCCTCCCTGCATGGTTCAGTTCCTCAGAACGTCCCCTGCTCACTGCTCTGCTCAGCATTCTCATCTCAAACCCTCTATATATTTCAAAAATAAGAAGGAAAGCAAGGTGATTGCTGAGAAGAAACTAAAGTAGCCAAAGAGCATGCCAAGAATATCAGAAAATAACATATAGGCATTAATCCAACGAGTTTATGTACAAAATTATTCTTCTGAATCCCACAGTGTTTTTATTTCCAGCTATTTTACAGCTGTTGGTGGTAGCTCTGCATCTAACAAGTACAGTACCATTGAGTTCTTTTCTTGATTTTGTTTTCTATACACACGTAATCTTTATGTTTGTAGAGGGACAGGCATATTGTTAAGTCTCTAAGCTTGATGGGCTCAACTACTGCTCAGATTTGGAAGCGAGGGGATTTGTGTGTAGTTACTGAGAATACATAAAGCAAACAATGCTTTTTCTTTGAAGGATGGAGCATATTTTATCTGAGATACTGCATGCATTGAAGCCTCTGCTTGCCTGGGTTATCCACACTATCACAATCCAAGTAAAAATAATAATAAGAGAAAAAGCCAAGGTAAGGGGCAAGACCAATGTAAATGATGTATGGAGTCTTAAAGGGTGTATGAACATGTGAAGGGCTAAACAGAGCAGTAGGTATCTTGTATTACAGTCCTTGGTGACTGTTAAGAAAGAAAATGGCCTCCGTGATGGTGGTGGTTTATTCCAAATAATATATTTACAGAAATATATAGATGACTATCTTTAATTTTTTTTTAACTTTGCTCTTGTTTTAATAATACTTGAACAGTTAGGAGTTGCACTTTAGGAATAGACCCCAGCGGGGCAAGTTGTTATGTGAACATAAAATACCTTGTTAGGAAGCCACTCAAAAGCCGAGAGAGTAAAGAGGACTCTGAAGTTTAAGTGAGTGGAGGCCTCTAAAAATCCAAGGGAGTTTGGGGGAAGGATGCGATGCGAATGCAGGATTGTGGTATTCTGGGTTGCTCCAGGCGCCTACACTGGCACTAGACCAGAGGGGACTTTGGCTTTTTCTGAATTTTCTCTGCATCAGTACAGATCTTCTGTCCGTAATAGAGGAATCTGATTTCTACAAGAGTCTTTTTATAATAGCGATCTGGCATATTATAATCCGTTTCTTTTTTTCATGGGGTTTGACTCTTTTTCATGGGGTTTGGCTCTTTTGCATGGCTTAATTCCAGGTTTAACGGTTTAATTTTTATTTGGGGGAGGCAGAGCAGGGGAGAAGTCAAGAGAGAGGAAGGGACACTAGTTTCACTTCTGGAAGTGATAGTAAGGTAGATTTTTAAGAGAGAAAGTTGCTGATTTGTTCTTTCCTCTCCATTATATAATCAGCATCTTGAATCTTATGCCCCTTTCATGGACTTTTAGAAATAAAGTCCAGATCACTGTTTCAGTTGAGCATAATAAAGACAGAGGAATTGCAGCAAACCAGCCCCTTGCAGAACATGTGGTTTCCCTGGGTGCCAGGTGTTGGCTGTGTGAGACACTGCGGGAGAAGCTTTAGGAGAAGGAAGGAGTTCTGCACAAGGTCAGAGTCATTTGTGCAGCTGGAGCACTGCACTTTAAATCCTATTTGTATCGACAAAAATCTGCCTCTTACATGGCTGCCATGGCAGGTCATCCAGGTGTGCTTGTATTTATGTAGATGATTAAATTTTCACCAATTAAAGTCTAGGGATCAGTTCTAGGTCAGAAGGAAAGGCCGATCATGAAATGTGTCTGCACCTTGTGAATGTCTTGGTCCTTATCTGCATGGCCTGGTTTGCAGCATACTGTATTATACTGAGCTTATTCCTGCTGTGCTTCATAGGAGTCTTCTTTTTGATACTAAAAGAGTTAAAAGAGTTCCTAAATACTTACCTTTGGCTACACAATGCAAGTAATAGAGATAAGAAATCAAGTCTATTACAGTAATTTGTTGTGCATATGAAGAGAAGTCCTGGCTAAGACATTTCCCTGGGTCTGAAGGAGCTCCTTAGGGATACATGAATGTCCCTGTGCCTGTCTCTGATGGCTTTCCTGGCTGTCCTGTGATTCGGCTATGGATCCCACATATGCTGTCCTTGCTGTGTTGTGCGTAGGAAAGAGGTCTTCCACGTGGAAGGCTCTTTGAGTGCCCTTCTCCGGGACCTGGGGCTTGTGTGAGAGCAACTCATCACCGTGCACAGCCCTGCTGTGATGGGTACACAGACGGTTTTGTACGTGAAGTGTCACCTGTTATTGCTCAAAGATGGGAAGATCCAAAGATGAAAGCCTGACACAGTGGTGGAATTTGGAGAGAACGCAAGAAAGCACAGAAGGAAAGAGAAAAGTAGCAGCAAGGGCAATCCGGATTTTTGGGAACAGAAAGGAGGGAGAGGATGGTGTTCATTCACAGGGAATGTCAAATGTATTATTAGCAATTGGCCAAGAAGATTCTCACTTCTTTCTGAAGCACCAGAGATTCGTAGCTGATCTTCTTTCTGTAAAAAGACAGATAGCTGCTTTGCTCTCTTTTGGAGGGAACCGTCACTGCAGTGTCTTGGTTTGTGCACAGTTAATGAAAATCAAGATAAAGGCTAATGAGCCAGTAATAAGCAAGAGTATGAGCTCATTGCAAAATTTAGCTGTGGACATAATCAAGGAGATTTACAGCATCCATTTTAAAAATTATTTACATCTCCTGTGGCAACTTGCTATTAATGGAGCATAAATCAATAAGAAATTAATTCCAAACTGTTCCTAAGGCTGTGTGAACTGCAAGAAAATCCTAGGAGGCAATTCATAAATAGGAGCCTGGGAGAAAGACGTGGCCGCAGTGCCTTTCCCAAGGTCTGCAGACTGCAGAAGCCATTGAAAGGTCCATTACAAGAGGGGTCTGCAGCGGTGGCAGATCTGCCCATAACCCCAGGGACCCTCTGAGCACAGAACAGTATTCCCAGGTCAGGCATCCATCCAAACACAGGCATATTCCCTCTTTCCCCTCCTCTCCCTGCCTTGCTCCCTCTCCTTTCCTCTATCCATACCTCTCTGCAAAGGCCAAATGCAGAATTGCTCTCAGATAGAGGAATGACTCCTCTTCACTCCAATATGCTCCCGTATGGACCCAAAAGACACAATCCAGATCTCAGCATTGCTGCAAAAAAGGCAATTCCTGTAACACTGATTGTACACAGCATGGCCAGCATCTCCAAACACCCATATAGCTTCACTCACACGGAGACCTTTTCTGTGGTTATTCTCAGCTTCCCAAACTCTTGCAGGTACGTAGCTGGACTAGGGAAAGCGTGAAGGCCATCAGGTGAAGGGGATGTTGTCTTCCTGACAACTTTTCCTCTTTGATGCTGAGTTGATGAAGTCCCTCTGCTCCTGGGGGATCACAGTGCCCAAGCACTACAGATGGTGCACGCAGCACGGGAGGAGCTGAGGGGCCCCAGTGGCAGTGCTGGGAGGTCCAGAGGGATTGGTGTGCCCGTAGAAAAGCCACTGAACTGTCAGCCGCAGTCTTAGCGCTCTCAGTGAAACTGAATTTCGACAGAAAATGCCGAGGCTGTTGTCGTAGTTGTATTTATAGTCTTCATAGCCATAATTCAGCGTGGCATGAATCTAGCCTTTCAATTACTTTGAACTAGGTAGGTTTGGTTTCATTTCCAAGCTTTCTCTGAAACATTTTGTCTTTAAAATCCTCCATTTGTGATTTTATTGCCTGATATCTCTGTATGCAGCCTCAAATGCGAAGCTTAAACTAACATGCAGGCAGTGACAGCGTGCGGAGCGAGCTGCAGCGGCAGCACGTGCAGGAGAAGAGGGCTCCTACGTGAGCCTTTCTACAGAGTGCAATAGTTAGGCACCTAGTGTTGAACCAGCAAGGGCATTCCCTGCAAAAGGAACTACATCTCGATGTCCCGGCAAAAATTTCAGGAAAATGGATTGTCACTGACACACACTCAGGGTTCCAGTGGCCAGCAGGGCTGTCCTGCTGAAGACTTCAGCCAGCTCACAGGGGTTGGAACGTAGCTGAAAGCTGGGCCTAGGAGGGCCAAAAACCCCAGAGGAGGAAAAATGTGTTTTAGGCTTGCTAGCAGTACATGATCGCTCTCCTGCCAAAGAAGAGCAATGAAAAGCCAGGTTTAACATTCATGAAGGATGTTCACTCATCACTCTGTGTCTGCAGCGATGGGGACGCCCTGGGCACAGGGCTCGTGGGGCCGGCCGCGTTGGTGTGAGCAGCTCTAGCTCCACAGAAACGGGAGTGTGATGCTTATGGACTTGAGGCGCTGCACAAAGATCACCAAGTAGCAGTATCAGTAAATTAAACCTCTATGTTGGTGCTGGTCTGCCTTGTCGTTACCCATCTCCTTTCTGCATGAGGCTCGTGCCAGCTCCAGCTTCTTTGGTTCCGCCAGCACCACTGTGATGTTTCAGGAGCAGACAGTTGAAGCAGGGTGTCCTTCCTTGGAGAGCTGAGCTTGCTGGTCTGCTGGAGTATTGTTACGGGTTCGGAAAATCTCATAATGACTGAGTTTAAAATGCACCAAATGTTCCTGGTGCTTGCTAACTGATTGTTGCGAAAATAATCATTATGGTGCATTATGCTGAAGTGTTTGTTTTATATTAATTGTTCCGACCTTCTTCATCTGTATTTGATGAGATTTCTATGCATAATTAAAAGGCCCTCCAGGAAAAAAAAAATGTCAGCAAACTAACCTATAGGACAAATAAATGCAGATCATTCCTATCACTTTAATTCACTTAAAAATCAGCCTTTCTTTTTCCTTCATATTTCTTCCTTCATCCATGCTTATCATGAGCTAATTATAAGCCGCTTTAGCCTATTATTAATCTACATACAGATTTTTTTCAATTCTGAAGCCCAGGTTTTTCTTCTGCTTGTTGTATAAAGCAGGCAGGTGTTTATTTAGAGATACAAAGTGAAACAGTATTGAGAGAAAATATCCTTTGCAACATATCAGATGAAGGGGCAAAATGCCTTGCAAAGGTGCACTTGCCAGGTGTCTGCCTTAGGCTGAGGTTCCTCACTGGGCCATGAGGCTGAGCCTAGATTGAATTATTTTATTCAGTTTCTATTAGCCAGAACAGTGCTTATCTTATTGAGAGGAGCTAATTTGAAATAGCAGAATGATCCCATGCCTTCAGAATGGCACTTCCAGTTTGGCAGGTGCTTTGCTGAAGATTTGACATTTACAGTCTCCTGGAGAAGTCACCTGAATGTGGTTAATTTATTAAGGCCATGGGAGGAAAATAAAGGGGAGCAGAGGGAGGGAGATTTGTATTTTCTGCAAGGTTTAGGGCAGCAAACTATGTGGAAATGTGAGGGGCTGGAGCAAGTCCTGTGAGAGGTGCAGAGCGGTTTTCATAGCCTCTCTGCAATCATAAAGCTATTGCAGCACTGATGATGGAGCAGTGAGAAGGTGCTGCTGCATGGGAAGGGCACAGCAATGTTTGCTCCTTCACTTTGCTCCTTCCTTTGTAAGACTGTCCTGGCAATTGTATTGCCTTGACCTATTCCTTGAAGACCTGGGTGAGGGGACAGAGTGCACCCTCAGCATGTTTGCTGATGATCCCAAGCGAGGAGGAGTGGCTGCTTTACTGGAGGCTGTGCTGCCATCCAGGGGGACCTGGACAGGTGGAGAGGTGAGCAGAGAGGAACCTCCTGAGATTTGATGAAGGTAAGTGCAGGGTCCTGCCTCTAGACAGGAACAACCCCAGGGACCAAGACAGGCCTGGGGTGACCTGCTGGAGAGCAGCTCTGCAGAGGAGGACTTTGTGGACACCAGGCTGACCGAGAGCCAGCAGTGTGACCTTGTGGCCAGAAGGCTGATGGTCCCCTGGGTGCCTTGGGCAGTGTTGCCAGCAGGTTGAGGGAGGAGATCCTGCCCCTCTGCTCTGTTGTGCCCTGGAGAGGCCACATCTGCGGGGCTCAATCCAGTGTTGGTCTTTCCAGGACAAGAGGAGCATGGAGCTATGGGAGGGAATCCTGTATGGGCTACAGAAATGATCTGGGACTAGAGCATCTGTACTGTAAGGAAAGACTGAAGGAGTTGGGCCTCTTCAGCCTGGAGAAGAGCAGACTGCGAGGGATCTTATCAGAGTGTCTGAATAATTAAGGACTAGTCAAGAGGATGAGGCCAGACTCTTCTCAGTGGTGCCCAGCAACAGGACACGAGGCAATGGGGACAAGGTGAAGCCCAGGCAGCTCCATGTGCCCGTGAGGAAGAACTTGTTTGGGGTGAGGGTGCCCGAGCCCTGGCCCAGGCTGCCCAGGGAGGCTGCGGAGGCTCCTGCTCTGCAGATCTTCCCAAGGCGCCTGGATGCGCCCGGGTGCCCCGTGCTCTGGGTGTCCCTGCTGGAGCAGGGGCTGCGCTGGGGGATCCCTAGGGGTCCTTCCAACTTTCATCATTCTGTGATTTGATGATATCCCCCTGGTAGCTTTACTGGCAACCTCAGCACAGGAAACAGCTGCAAACAGAGCTCGCATGTTTGTGTCAGAAAAATGAAACCCAGTTAACGTTGACACGATGGTACAGTGCTGGTTCTTTCCTTTCTCCTATGCTCAGCCATTACATAAGTAGGGTGAGTATCTGCTTTATTGCCTCTGTAAGTTGCCTGTTCTGAAGCCTTGGAGGAGGCAAAGGATGAGAAGGCTCTGGGACACAGGAGATGAGCAGTTAGGGAAGGAAAAGGCTACTCGGGAAGGAGATGTGTGAAAGGACCAAGTCCTGGTAGGACATGGAGTTTGTTGAGGGTCTTGCAGAGCAGCTTTCATCCAGGGACGTGAATAGAGCTCATTGCCAAGCCTGTATTTAAATAGTAAATGCTGGCTATGACTGTTTCCATCTCCATGACTGGAAATGGATATACATGCACACATTTCTAAATAATAATTTTCCAAAGTGTTGTAAGTGCGTGTGACAAATCTACTGAGCTCACTAAATAGAGTTAAAGGAGATGAAGTGCAGCATGCTGAGGACCAGAGCTGAGCCCTCAAAGTCAAGTGCCCAAGTGCGTAGCACCCCGGCGCTTGCATAACCAGATTGGCATCTCTTTAGCGCTTTTCCTTCCAACAGCCTTGACATTTTAAGTTGGTCAATAGAAGTGAATTTGCATCGATTCATTAATTTTGAAAAGCAAACTTAGAAAAGCAACTGGGATGCGTTTTGAAGAAAAGCGTATAGTTAGAAAGGTTAATAGTTGTTTCAAGCTGCTTGGTAAAATCAATAGGAGTGGGAACTGTCACGCTCCCGGAGCCTGGGTTTTGTAAGGAGAGGAGCTCAGGGCTCCGGGGCAGTGCCCGGCAGCGCCGGCGCGAGGCTCTGGGCCTCGGATATGTCACACAAGTGGCTCACGCTGCTCGGTGGCAATGGGCAGTGGAGGAAACGTGGCCTTGGCAGCGGGCAGAGCAGCTCGCTGGAGCGTGTGCCTGTGCGTGGCCGCATCCCAGGGCGGTGGGAAAAGCTGCAGGGAGGGTCACTAGGGAGTTCCTCGGCAGACAGGGACCCTGCGTACGGGCTGTTCTGTTCCTGGTGTTCCCGTGCCTCACGGTAGTATGCCTAAGGACAGGGTCACGTCTTTCTCCATGCTTGGAGAGGTGCAGAAGTGGCAGCGCTCGCGCAGTGCGCGGCTGTCCCCTCTTCTACTTCACCCTCTTTGCACAGCCGGTGGCTCCAGTGCCCCTGTGCAGAATTCCCCCTTCCTCGTTCCCAGCTCCGAGCGCCGCTCCGGCCACGCGCCCTCCTCCAGGCAGCCCCGGCCGGGGCGATGCTCTGAGGGAGCTCCGGCCGAGCGACTGGCCCCGGTGCACGGCGAGACCGAGTGGCGGGCACCCGATCACTGAGCAGCGGGCACCCGTCACGCCGTGCGCCGGGGCGCTCGCCCGCTGCCTCCCTGCAGCGCAAGGGAAATAATAGCTTTTAGCCGCAGCTAATAGATTTAGATGATAAAACGCAGCGGGGGATTTGTTAAGAACACGAGCGAGCAGCTCTGGAAAGACAAAGCTTTATAAAATTAATATGCCGCTCCTCGGGAAGCGGCGGTTTGGAGACGCTTCTGGCACTGGGAGCGTGCGGAGGCTCAGAGCAGCCTAATGAGGACTGTTGTTCTTTCACCAGCATCCCCCTGCTCCTGTCGCTGGCCACCACTGACAAGAGGCCGCCCCCTCCTCCTCACTGCCTCCCTTGAGGTATCTGTAGACACTGCTCAGGTCCCCCCTCAGCCTCCTCTTCTCCAGGCTGAACAGGCCCAGCGCCCTCAGCCTTTGCTCACAGGGCAGATGTTCCAGGACGGGCAGGGACCAGGCACCTCCGCAGCATCACGGAGCGCAGAGCCAGGCACTCAGGTAATGCAGCACGGATCCGATTCACCAGGGCCTGGATTTCATTCTTCTGGCCTGAGCCCCGCCAGCACAAAACAGCTCCGAGCCGCAGTGCTACGGGAGTTCGGATTTGCACAAGGGAGTTTGCAAACTCCCCCGGGCAGCATCACTGCGAGGTAAATGTGGCTGAAAGCGGAGCAGAAAACAAGAAGGGACTTGGCCACTGCACACGCCTGCTGTCGTCCCTTCCCCTGGCACATCAGGGCTGCACGTGGTGCGTGCTGGCACAGAGCTCATTGCAGGAGCACCTGAGCACCGTCACATCCAGCGCGCACAGCTGCAAGGGATGGACTTCTTGCCCTTTATAATTCTGGTAATTTTTAATAAGCAGCTCAAAATGGGGTTCTTAATGCAACTTGCTGTCTTCAAGAGGTGCTAATTGTGTTCAGGAAAGAAAAATAGCTAGTGTGTGGTCTGGTCACAGCCCTTCTGTTTGTAGTATTCATTCCCAGCACTTGCATTATACTTACACATTTAAAAAGAAAAAAAAATCTTTAAAAAGAAAAAAAAATCAAATCACTTGATTATATGCCCAGAGCTGAAAACCAGCTCTGAGGTTAAGACTGCTGAGCTCTGGGGTCATGTGCAGCTGTAATCCTTTAGGAAACCAGGTCTGACAGAAGTGTCAGCTCCTCGGGTGCCCTGCAGGCTTTTAAACCTGTGTCTCTGTTTTCTACTCTGCGTGTTGCTGAAGCGAGAAGAAAGCAGCAGATGGGGAAATGCAATACATCATTCCTAAATACATCTTGGTTCGGGAAGTAACAATTTCACTTGTGATGTCAGGTAACCAAACAAGTAGTCCTGCTGAATGTGGTATCATTACTGAAAGACTGTTTTCAAAAATAACATTTTCTTTTTATTACTGGACACAGTCTATGCAGCTTCCACTCTGGAAGTTTCAATACTTCAAAGATTTTTGGCAAAAAGATGCCTCAGAGAAATTGTTTTGTTCCACAAATAAGCTGTTTCCAAGGCAATTTCATTCAAGTTAATTTGTCAGCATTTTAGTTTAATTGGTCTATTAAATAATAACAACCTAAGCATTTTTATTTTCTGTATTTTATTGTGTGCATTGTTATTTCTGTATTTTCTGTTTATTTGAAGTAATAGTGGTTGGGCTACCCAGCAGTGTCTGTGTATTATATATTGTACTATTAATCATCTGGCAATCATTTGTCTAGAGGCTGCAGAGAGAAGAATTGCTGAATTTGGCCATCTCAAATGGGGCTATTATGGTCTCCATTTGCTGAACAGGGCTTGTAGCTGTATTCCAAGGACTGTATAGCAGTGGGGGAAAAAGCTTTCTCATAGGCTCAAGCAAAGACATTTTCTCAAAGCACTTGGACATTAGGCTTTGATGAAATGTAGCTGATAAGACCCTTTATATTCCTGCATCAGAGCTACCTGGATATTTTTGTGAGAAGAGGTGAATGAGCTGTTTCACTTTGCCTTAGAGCCATGCAGAGAAGACTTGACGAACTCTGATCGTGAGATTTGGGTAATACTATCTGGGAGAAATCCCTTTGAAAACAGGGCAGCAGGATTGTCAAGCTCTGCTTACATCCTCTTTAAATCCTCTGTGCAACCTCCATGGATGCTGGAAGGGCTGACGGGAGCGGGGTGAAGCAGTGCCCTGCTCCTGGGTTGGAGCAGGGGCTGGAGGCTGCTCTGCAGCACGGGCATGCTGTGACATGGAGTGTGCAAGGAGCATTCCTGCAAGGAGCATCCCACTGACCACACAAGGAGCATTCCTGCTTGTGTTCAAGCACGGGAGATGCTACTGAGTGCACAAGGAGTGTTCCTGCTGTGCTCAAGCATGGGCAGATGCCACTGAGCACTCAAGGAGCATTCCTGCTTGTGATCAAGCATGGGCAGATGCTACTGAGTGCACAAGGAGCGTTCTTGCTTGTGCTCAAGCACTGGGAGATGCCACCATGCATGCAAGGAATGTTCCTGCTTGTGCTCAAGCACGGGGAGATGCGATTGTCAAGGCACTGAGAAGATGTGAGTGGGGATGAAGCAGGTCTGCACACAGCAGGGCTGGCGCTGCAGCTGCACCTCACAGCCAACACCATCCCTGTGGCCCTGCAATTCCCAGGCGCATGGGGGAGCTGTGAGGATGAGGCACCTGGTCTATGGATGGGTGGCATTAGGGAAGGCTAAGCTGGCACCCCTGCCAGCTGCTGGCTGTGAAGCCATGTGGGGCGGCAGCGCTGCTGCTGGGGACGTGCCTGCAGTGGTGACGGGGGTGTCTTGGGGAAGTGGCATTAGCTGCTTAAGGGACAGGACATGCTAACGGCGTATTGTTTTCTGCTCCCTCACCTGATGCCACACTAGGGCCTCTTTACAGCTCCATGACCATTTAGATGATCCTTAAAGTGACTGAAACTGTATAAATCTGTAATTTATATCTCCTTTATGGTCCCTTCATGCTGCCAAGGTTGTGCAAAGCAACTTCGACATAACTGGCATTAAGAAACCTGAGTGAGTTCCTGAAGCTGAATGGATTACGACACATCAGCTGAGCTTCAGGAATCGGCCACGTGAACCTTTACCAGTTGTGTAAGTTGACTCATTTCAACCTATTTCACTGTGGCCCAAGCTGAGCTAAATTATTCTGTTTGCAGACAGTATTGCAGATATGGACATCTCTTATGGCTCAGTTAACATATGGGGTCATGTTGAACTTGACCCTGTGGCTGAGCTCCAAGAACAAGCACCACCGTGTCCAAGCTGGCCATCATTGAGAGGTTAATATCTGGGATCTTTCTTCTCTGTGCAATTCAGTCATCAGCTGCTTATTTTTGTAGCAACACGGCACTAAAAATAGTTTATGGCAGTGCTGTAAGGAGGAAATGGGGAGAATGACCATGCTGATAAACACCCTTCAACACCCATTACCATGAAGAGCACTAAAGCCTAAGTGACAGCCTAGAAAGAAAGAAGTGTCATCTTTGATTCATGCTGCTGTTGAATTAAGCAATGTAATCACTGACGAATCAATCATTAGCAGCTGTAAACAGCCGGTTCGTTAGGTGGCCTTCCTAAGGCAAAGCCACGGACCATTAACATGTTACACGTTGGGCTGTTAACAGCAATAATAATCAACTCAACACTATCAGGAGAATTACCAATAATAAAGACCAATTTCTAACCTTATGAGATGTAAAGCAGGATCACAGTATCAGAATAAATCAAGAGTAGCTCTTTCAAGCACAAGGAAATGACTCCATTGTAATAACATTTTTGGAAATTGGAGACTTTGAGCATTTTAAACTGCTCAGACAGCATATTTTTGGAGAACATCCTGAAGCACACAGAAGTATTAACTCTTCAAAATTACCATTTTATTGGAAAGGGTGTAGGTCTTTGGAGGGCTAAGAGATATGTTGTAGTATGACTGACAAGTTACCCTTATTCTAAAAACAGGGAAACAATTCCCTTTGCATGATTTTAAATTAAAAACAACTGCTACTGTAGTGGGTTTTTTTTGATTTATGGGGTTTTTTTTTTTTTTGAGAGCATCATTGCTGGATATGCACTTTAGATTACAGGAGCATTATCTAGGACAAAAAATAGATGATTTATTAAAGTAAAAGCCAACCTACTTGTGGAAAAGCTGAGGATTTCCAACAATGACTCCTATTCTGATTTCTTAGCTTCTAGACTACAGATAACTAAATATCCACAAGAGGGGATGACAATACCAGGTTTTTATATTATTCATTTTAAACATTTTTAATCTCTTGATAGATATGCCTGTGTCTTGTTTTTCACATGTTGCAGCATCTCAGCATGCCTGCTATTCTTCTTTTTGCCTTTTCTATTGCTAACATTTTTTCATGTATTATGCATTGAAAAAGTGATGAAAACACCCATAAAAAAACAAATAAGCAACAGAGCTACATATATGACCTTGCTGCTCTTCCTGTGTGTGATGTAATTCCACCATGCCCAAATTTCATCTGTCTCCCTCCCTGATAGATCTACGTGATTCAAAATAAAATCTATCCCACTGCCTATCTTTGGAAACACACGTTTCAGATGGAAAACAAGAAACCTTTCATGAATGCCAACAAGCTTGAAAAGATTATTTCAGATGGCACTGTGCGCAACTTAAGGTACAATTCTCTTGGGAATTCCAGGAGAGAAATCCTCCTCGTTTCCCCTCATGTCTCCTGTTCACTAAATTAGAGGAACACTAGCACAAGCCACAGCACCCAGGTAGTGACTCGTAGGGCATTTGCCAACTGTAGCTGCTGGACAAAGATGAAAGAGCAAATGTGAATGGCATCTAGAAGGGAGCTGGAAAGCCCCTGCAGACCGTGGAGAATGGAAGCAGTCTTTTCTTTTTAAAAATATTAAAGATAATCCATAACATCTCTTGAACTGGGCATGTGACCACTTGGATGGAACCCTACAGGTTCTTCAAGTGAAAAGTGCAATAAGAAGTCATTAAGGAAGGACTCACTGTGGCTCACTATCTTCACCTAAAGCTTTACCATCTCCTACTGTTCCCAGTTGGCGGCTGGAGGGTCAATAAAACATTGTTTAGGGACAAGAAGAGAAAAAGAGATGGATGTTGGAAGACAGCAAGGCAGAAACGGCCTCCCTTTTTGCCAGCTGGCCATTTAAAATGCAATGCGATGGGACAGCCCATCTGAAACATGATCTATTCCTTGGTCAGTTTGTGAATGCAGCTCATGAGCTCAGGCGTGTGTTTGCTGGTTTGATTGATTGATTGTTTGTTTTAACAGAAACCATTATTTGAAAAAGAGAATAAATTTATCCAGGGTGTCAGTAATTAGGCATAAGCTCTGTTGCATGAGTGGTGGATGGCTGCTTTGGATGAACATTGTAGAGATGTTCATCTAGGTCTTCAGAAAAGATCAAGACAGTCAAACAGAGTCAAAGTGAAGGAACCCCAAGTGATGGAAAGAAGCTTTTCTGTTTCTGGGGAATACAGTTTTAATTTGCAGATTATCTCTGAAATATGTTACCCGGATTTGCTTAGCTTTATTTATGTTTATTATTTACCTGTTCATAATGGAAACTTCTCAGGTCATCTTTGTCTGTGCAAACTAATGTTTATACAGAGTGCAGTACAATGCAAATGTGATTTGGGTCTTCCAACACTAACATATTACAAATAATACATAACTAGAGCCTTTTAAAAATCTAAAATTGTATCTCTGCCTTCCTCATATTACGATGTCACATTGTTACTCCTTGTTTCTCTCCATGTACTTTATGAATGCTTTATGTCCCACTTGCATTACTTTATTGACTCTAATTATATGCTTTCTGCATGAGGGAGGCTATCAGCAGAGGATTCCCAAAGCTGGGTGCAAGATTATTTTTGTGTTTTAGAATAAGTACTAGCAGGTTTGCCCTGCCTCAGTACAAGTGCAAAATGTGTCACGTTAATGAAGGTTCTAGATCAGGCCCTGCACAGGGATTATGTTTTATGCCTGAGGTCCCTGCTCATCCAAGACACATCAAAGGTGCATCACTGCCCACTGATAAACACGTTCACCCTCATTTGAAAGCTCTCTCATAATCTGTTGCTCTTCTTGTCTCTCCTAAAGGTCTCTGAGCAAACAACCCTTCTCCAGGGAGATGCTGCAGTCCGAAGCCAGGTCACTGGCTCTGCTGCCTGGCTGTTTCTGGCAGCAGCAGTGGGACTTAAGGTACATTGCTATTCAGGCCTCCTTCAGTGGGGGAGAATTTTCCTGCTCCTTATTGTGTACTTTTCTGGAGATACTGGGGCATGATGAGGTCCTGAAATTAATGAAGACCGCCCTTATTAAATGAGTAGTTGCTTGCACTGTTGTAAAAGAATTTATGGAAGATCACAGCAGTTCAGCTCACAACAGCTTAAAATACATTGAGAGGCTAATCATACACTGCCTGAGCGCTGTGTGGAGACTGCTGAATTAATCAGGTGCTTTGGCTTGTGAAACACTGCAAAAAGAAAAAGGAAGAAAAAGAACCCAAAAGCAAAGGGAAGCTTGTCTGCTCACTGAATTGCCTGCAAGTGAAAGGGTGCCCAGGGACCCCTTCAACAGCAGTCAGCAAAAGAAGTGACCTTCATTACCAGAGTGCTGACTGGGCACTTCCCAGGGTCTGCTTACCAGCAAAAGAAATCTCAGACAAAACTGTGCCTGGAGTAGGCAGTGGGGCCCAGGCTGCAAATGGGCAGGCTGGAAAGAGGGATCCTGGCAGTGTCCCATTTGGGGCTGTAAGGGACAGAAGCTCTGTTGCTGACTGCCTGGCACACTATTTACTCTATTTGGTCCCCAATTCCAAAAGGGAATAATAATAAAAGGGGAAAATGGGCACAATAAATCTCCCTTTCTCACAGCTTCTGTCATACCTTTTGAGCTCGTAAGCGCTTTGGTGTAGGAGCTATCTCTTGATATAAATATATTTGGCCTGGGCATGTGCGTGGGGACACTGCAGAAACGTTGTGCTATAGTGTTAAGTAATAAGTAATTGATAATACTTGCTAGACCGTGATTGTAAAGTTGGTATAGCGTGACGTATTTATTCCTCTCTAGCTGCTGGCATTGCAAAGAGCATATTGGCGTCGAAACAGGCAGCAGAGGCTCTGGTGCGACGCTTTCTGGGACCGTTCTCCTGATTCTGTCCGTTCAGGTAGGCAGCACACTAATTGCTTCTAGTAAAGTGAATTACTCCTAACGTGTCCATACGGGGGTGCCTGGGAAGCTGCTTTGAAAGATTTGCTGCAGAGTAGCTGATTTTGTCCGACCTGCTGCAGTCGGTTCCCCAAGGCATGTTAGTGGGACCGTCCGTCAGGACGCTCTGATAGAAATGCCAAGCTCACTGGAGCTGGCTGGCAAAGAGAGTCCTGGGATCTCCTGGGAAATCAGAGGGTTTTGTTCAGATCATTGACTGGAACAAAGCAAATAAATCCACGGGTTCTTGTCATACATTTATTTCCCCACTTTCCATTACATGCTGACATTCAACATCATGCAGCAGCTGTTTTGGGAAACTAAGTGACATGCTCTCCTTACTCCTTAGCTTCATGGAACTCCTCTGCCCTTGTAGCTAGAGCTTTTCTGACTCCTTCGGTCATGGGAGATGATAGACCGTGCACAAAACAGAATCACACAGAATATTCAAGGTTGGAAGGGACCTCTAGAGATCATCTAGTCCAACCTTTCTGCTCAAGCAGGCACACCTAGAGCATGTGGCACAGGGTGGCATCCAGGCGGGTTTTGAAGACCTCCAGAGAAGGAGACTCCACAACCTCCCTGGGCAGCCTGTTCCACTGCTCTGTCACCCTCACACTAAAGAAGTTCCTCCTCACCTGGAGATGGAACTGCCTGTGTTTCAGCTTATGCTCATTTCCCCTTGTCCTATCGCTGGCCACCATCTAGAAAACATCTAGAATGAGCAGGGACAACATCCACCTCTTTGCTCTTCAAGTCCATTGCAGCTCACTGCACCTCCACACATCTGCATCTGCACAGACCATCTCTGCTGTGGCTGAAACCTCTGCTGCTGCATGATGCTTCCACACGCATCCCTCTGCGGATTTGGGAGGGCTGGACGGTAAGTGTTCACGTATCCTAACTTCATTGAAAGCATTTTATGGGATGCCTATCACTCAACTTGGTCTAAGGCATGTAGTTTAAAAGTGGTTCCTGGATATGCTCAACAGCATGAGAAAGATGCTCCTAGAGAAAATTCTATTTTTTTCTTTCTTAGACACGTTCCTTAGAATAGGATGAATCAAGTATAAAAAACACCCTTGTTCAGTTATTTCAGAAAGCCATATAATCAGTTCAGACCCATCCAGTGTGAGAGATCTTACCCTGGAGACCTTACAGATTAGACAGCAGAATAATTGTTGGGATGTGATGAAGATGACAATAAACATTGCCATACAGCAACAAGTCTAAGCCCTGCTCCTCAAAGATGTATTTGGATGTCTAACTCCCAATGAAGAGAGGTGTCCTAAAAGGCTTGGTGGAAACAGATAGATTTACAAAAAGATCAAGATTAGACAGAGAGCTAGGTTTGCTTTCCTTTGATCTGTAATTCCCTCCATTTTTTAAGAATAAAGCAGGGATGGAGGACAGAAGGCCTTCCCAGCCTCACACCATATTTCACTGCCAAGTGCTGCCTGCAGACAGCAGAAAACCTGAGCATCCACTTTCAGGTGGGCTGTCATGGGGATGTCTAGGTGTGCCAGAGCAGGAATTAGAGTAGGAACTTGTTTGCAGTGTTAAGAGATTTACTGCTTGGAGATAAGCAGAACTCCCCCAAACCTCCCCAAATATAAGCCAAAACCGTGCTGTGCTTTCTAAGTAATTCAAAGTTTTTCTTTTGACCTTTCCTATTTATCACTACAAACCTAACATTTTAGAAACAACAGAAAACAGAAAAGACTCAACTAAACAAAGTCATACTGGATCCCAAGAGCTTGTCAGTGTTCAAGACCTATTCATTAGACAGCATCTTCTTTCATTGACTCATAGTCCCTGAACTCATCATGGGACACTCATTAACATGGAAGAGCAGATGACGTTGTGGACGCAATGACATGGTGACACATGCAAGAATCCTACGTTCCTTGTTCTCCTTCTGCTTCTCCTTCTGCTCTTTCTCAAATAGTTCATGGTTTGTAAGCCCCATAAGTGCTCAGAGAGCACCTAGAACCAATAATACTATTAGCATGAACCCTCTTAATAATCTTGTGTAAATACTGGGGTCAATGCTGTAATGGAAAATGAGGGGGTTTATGATTTCCAACTACCAGCTTTTTTATCACCATATTGTTTTATTATTGATCTTGCTCTAACCTTTGATGTTCTATCTGATGAACAAATAGTTTGCCACTAATTTCCTACAATCAGTGACAATATTAAGGGATTTGAAAGCTGCACACAAAACAAATTTTGAACAATATAGGACTTGGTTCATTTGTATATTATCACAGAATCACAGAATCACA
>VZSG01000494.1:0-19179 GCA_013398315.1 Nothoprocta pentlandii | reverse complement strand
CATGCACCCCAGGATCCCGTTGGCCTTCTTGGCCACCAGGGCACACTGCTGCCTCATGGTCAACTTGTCGTCCACCATGACACCCAGGTCCCTCTCTGCGGGGCTGCTCTCTAGCAGGTCCACGCCTAATCTGTACTGGTGTCCGGTTTCCCATTATAATGGTTTCCCATTATAATGTGTGGGAACAAACAGCCTTATAGGATAGGCACTAAGATATCTGCTAGGGTATTTTGTACCCATGAAAATGAAAACAAGATCTTGATAAAATTCCATTTTTCCACATAAATCAACTACCTGATAACTGCATGTGATTGCAATAAATCTCCAGTGAGGAATGATGGATGTAACAATAGAAAAGAAAAGCTGCTAGAGCCAAACTTTGTTGTACTGACAGCCTTTGCAGAATGTAATTGTTAATAGCTGCCAAAAGCCATGAGATTATGTTCAGCTCATGAATTTGTTCTCCTGCTCTAATGCATCTTGTGATGTAGCTCTGATTGGTGTTATCCAGTGCCATGCTGAGAGAGGAGAGGAGGTGTCTGCTGAATTCACTTAAGAATTCAGCAACCCAGTTTATTTCAGAATTTATTTTTTTACCACAGAGCAAATAGATACTCCTTCACTTTATAAACCACAAAAATGTTTCAGCAATATCTCTAGGGCTAAAACTGAAGCGTGCTGAATTCTTAGCTGAAGGACAAGGAATTCAGGTGGCCAATGTTCTTCATTGACAGTTGGCCAGAGACTGTGACCGTTCTTGCAGCAAAAACATGTAACCAGTGGCAGTTTAAAAGGTGCCCAAGTGCATGACCTTGACTGTAAGCAGGATGGTGCTAAGGGTGGCAGTGACAAAGCACTGGCACTTCCCAGGTGTTATGACATGTTAACCACATGCAGCAAAATCAACTTTATTCCAACATGTGGATCTTTTAAAAGGACATGGTTACTGTAATTGCACAATGGACTGTCTCATTCTTTGAAAATTAGCATTCAAAGCCATTATTTAGAGAGGCAATATAGCCATTTTGTTCCAGGTTGAGCGAGAAGAGGAGCAAGGCAGATTAATGAGGGCTTTCTGATGGGTCAAGGCACAACAGTAAGCTGATGAACTTAAAATTACTAGGGAAGTAAAATTGCCTGCAAAGTTTGCTGGAGGTCTCCTGAGAAAAATTAATGTGACGAAGAAACTGCAGAGGAGGGAACAATTACTGGAGACAGGAGTGAGGCGCTCAGGTGGGGAGGTACGGGGGAAAAATGAACCCAGTAGATGATATGTCCTTGAGAAATCAAATACCTGGTACTGCCCTTCCTCTGAAAAAGGACATAAATAATGGTTTGCCTCTGGGAGAGGAGGGGTCAGAGCTGCACCAGCAGTGAGATCAGCCCATTCTGCCCCATCCAGACTTTTCTCTGCTGCCACGGAGGGTGCACAGGTCTACCTGTGAAGATCTGGCTGGAGAGCAGGCAAACGCAGCTGATGTGGAGCACAGATTCAGACCAGGGTGTACGGAATGGCTAAAGTCAAGTTGAGCTGCTAGATATTCTGATCTAAAGCACAAATATCTTGAAAACATGCATAATAATGTCAGTGGTGTGAGCTAGTGGGAAAAACCAACATACGCCCTGCAGGACTGAGGGAAGTAGCCTGAAGCAGAGTGATTCCCTGTAGCCTGAGAAACAAAATCCACAGCTTCAGGTGAAAAAATTGTTACCAAAAAAGTAATGAATTGGTCAATTTAAATGTGATGCTAACTGCTGGACGTGAAGGAGAGAGGATGAAGAGATGTTACACTAGATTTGCAGACTCTGCTATGTGTTGCAGACATGCGTATCTTGATCTTGGGCAGAAATGATTGGAGAAAACTTATTTCTGATGAGGCATCATTTTGCAGTTCTTGCATGGGCTTCTTGAGTAGAACATGCCCAGAATTTGCTTTTCTGTCTTCATTAGAAGGAACTCAGCACAGCTGAATCATCATCCCCAACGTGCAGAAGGTGCAGGGCTGTCCTTATGGTCCTGGACGTTTGTGTAGATGCTTTCTGTGAGCTTGCTTAGGTGTATGCAGATGTTTGAGGCGTTGTGTTCAGTTCTCATTTGTGGCATTTCACTAAGCAGAACTCATCAGATTTCATATTTACACACTTTATTTGATGCTTCATAAACAGCATCTTTTACCAAACTAAACGACAGGGAGAATTGTACCAGTATAAACCTTTAGAGTTCCTCCATTCCTTTTGAAGAAGTTAATTCAGATTTATATCACTGTCACTGCTGAGAGGAAATTGTGGCCAACAACAAGTATGCAGCAATTTTATGCTGTGAAAGGAAGTGTTCTGATAAAAACTTATGTTACTTTATGCTGAGTAATCTTGGCTATTAAAAAAAAGAAGTAGAAATAAATAAGATTTTGAAAGTAATTTCTGCCTGATGAGCACCAACGATTCTGGAATATCTTATGAAGTAATTAAACACATATTAAATCATAAGGTTCAATGCAAAAGACCTGGCATTATAACTGCCCATATGTTGTGCTTCTGCATTATCGAAATTTTACTGTTAATTCCAACTTTTAAAGCTCTTGGCCTCTGCAGAGTCTGCCTAGCTTGTCCCCTTTGCCTGGTTACTTGCTGCCATTGGAGACCAGGTGCCAAGAGATGGGACATCAGTTCCTCAAACACAGCTGGGAGCAGGTGGGAGCTGAGATGTAGGATGTCAACACAGCCTTTTGTTAATCAGTAGCTGCTGATCTCTCCAAGACAGAAAGCAAATACCCCAAAATTAATTGTTGGAAGCTGACCTTAATGCCTAGATGGGGGGAAAAAATCAAAGGGAGAGGATATTTATAAAAAAGTCAAACTTGTCCATGAGTAGTAACCCATACAGAACCTCTTCTTTCTATGAAGATTAACTCAACAACATCTTCCTTGGTAGCAGGGAATTCGCAGTTGAGTTCTTAAGGCGAATACATAAAGTTTGCCTTTGCTAGATAATAAAGTAGTGCCAAACGCAGGTTTTGCATTTCCTGTTTTCTTGTCCCATTTGTTAGTTGGCAGCATCTCCTCTTAGGAAGTGAGGAAGGAGAAGAAAAGTAATTGGGAAAGCAGTTTTTAATACCCAAGGTTGGATATATTAAGACTTATAGTTCTCCCTACCTAAATAAGAATCGTGGCCCGTATGACATGCTGCAGACCTGGAAGAAGAGGTAGGTTTTGGAAACTGCGACTCAGGAGGGCCAAAATGCCAAGAGTGCTAGGTCGGGAAAGTTTGCATGTGTTACAGCTTGTGTTGTTCTGCAGTCTGAAACACAAAATCTTTTTAGGAGAGTTTTTGTGTGTGTGTCTGTATATATATATATATATATACACACACATATATATGTATATATATGTATATATATGTATATATATGTATGTGTGTATATATATATATAAGGGCATTTCCTTTGTCTCACTCATAAAGCTATCTTTAAATCCTTTCTTTTACTGTTCTTTCTCTGACCACCCCCCCAAAAAAAATCATCCTTTAAAATTTTACAATTTTTATGCAAAGGATTTTTAAAGCAGATTTTTTTTTTTAATTAGCTTTTACACCCCTCATAGTTTCGGTTTTGGTCATGCAGAAAAATGTGAAACTGCAGTGCAGCGCAATCCACGCCGGTGGAGCCAGTCCTCTCTGGGGAGCTCTTGTGCTTCCTCCTCGGGCTCTATGTGCAGATCTCCGACCTAAATTACTGCAGACTCACACAGGGTATTGCTCTATACTGAAGGGACAAGTTTCTTTGCAATCTAGAATAATTCTCTTAGAGCAAAGCAAGGCGTCTCATGCTTACCACACACAAACATCCGGATTTCAAATGGTTCTTATATAAGACAAGTAGTAAAAGAGAAAATTAATTGCACAATGCTATTGAGTGCAAATATGTGTTTGTGGGCAGATGCCATTCTTCTTTACGTAAGTTATAAAAAAAAAACGCAGGATACAGGTCAAGGATGGAAATCTTTGCATCTTGATGTCTCCCAGTAGCATTTTTGCATCAGAATTACCAATTATTTTGCTTATTGTCCTTTTCTACATGTGAATAGAAAACACTGCCATGTTTTGAAGATTTGAAACTGCAATTCTTTATTTGAGACCTACATTTCCTTTGTCTCATTACTGAGTCCTAGGGTGTTTGTGGGAAAAAGGAAGCTATTCCACTTGCAGTTAGCTTGAGTCCCCGTGCTCTGCATCCAGTGTTCATGTTACAGTCAGGTTGTTGTGACATTACCCTCTTGTCACCATAAGAGCAATGCTGAAATCACAAATATGGGTTGTGGCAGTAATGACTAAATAAGGAGGGAACTGTGCTGATTAGGAAAAAAAATAAAGGCAGTAAAAATCTTTGCAGTCATCAGTAATACCAATAGAAAAAAAAATCTTGATAGATAAAAAGTGAGAAAATTCTCAACATTACAGTTGAAAACTTCACCAGTGTTCTGCACTGTTCCTTAGATGAGCCAAGATCGATTTTCTTGAGACCATATTCTCCCTCAAAGGAAAATAGCTGTTGACAAGAATTTCAATTTAAAGGATGAATTTTCATTCCAATAATAATATTTGAACAGTTTTAGTTTCCAAATGATGAAAAGAAAATAATTTAAAATAAGCCTGAATATGACAGTGAACAAAAATATTCTTTACCATATTTCAGTTCTAAATACTTAATTCTTGTAGACTTTTTTTCATGTGCTAAAAGGAAACTAAGTAGAAGCCTAAGGCAAAAGAGCTTCTCATCTTAATACAGCAATTTTATTATGAGCAATTTTGTGCTGCTCATCTATAGGGCATAATGAACCCTGGCTACTTGTCGACCATGCAGCAAAGCTGTCGTGTTCATTACTAGTTCTGATGCTTTTTATTTCTGCAGCTGATTAGGCTTGTTTTATGGACTGGGTCATCTTACATTTGCAGCACCTGGACTATCTGTGGGACAGCATCTTCTTTATCTCGTTACCCCCGGAGGAGATGGAGCAGTGCTGGGAATTTGGACTGGTGCAGGTAGGAGGGTTGTGCTCCTACCTGGGTCATGGATGGCCTCCTTTCCCCAGATGTTTCCCCACGGCTGCAGCCCTCGGTGCAGAGTTTGCAGCTCTGCCTCTTTCTCCGTGCACACCCAGGGAGCAGTGCTGGGACTGCCGGGCAGGGCAGGTCGCTACCTTCTGCTTCTGTATGCAGCATGCATTTAAAGGCCAAATCCTGGAGTGCTTTAACATCTTTCCCCTCATTAGGAAATAATGCAGCTGGTTTATACCATAGGTTCCCTAATTGCATCCTCCTGGGGAAATATTTACAACAGAGTTGTAATTTTCAGGCAACCTCAGGAAAGCCCTGTTGTTTCTGACAGTTCTCTCAGGACACTTCATTCCTGCCACAGGGAAGGGAGAGAAAAATCACATTTACTAGCTCTGTTAGGGAAAAGACTTTTAATCAACAGATTTTCATCGAAGAGGTAGGTAGGATAAACCACGTAACTGATGTATTTCCTGTCATGCCAAGGTCTAGGTAATGCCAGCAAGGGAGTATGGAGACCAAGGAGGACAGGAAAACATTAATATTGACAATTACAAAAGTTATTCCAAAGCATAGAAGAACAGTGGAGCGAAAGCAGCTGCTTAGGCTCATATTGGATCATCACTAACAGCATAGGGAAATTATGTCTTCTCCGCATTTCGTTAGCTGTGACTTTAATAGTAAGCACTTAGATATGATGTGAACAAGATCTTGGATCACATAGAACCTGCACGGCTCCAGCCCTGGAATAACGTGGTCCTGGCGTGGACTTCATAGCCAGGCTGCCGCAGGGGTAGGAGCCTCTTCCATCCACCTCGCTTTGGACTTCCTAGCCCAAATGTCCAAATGTATTTTGCAACAAGCAAAAGTCTCTTTATATTACAAAAATAATGTATTTTTTTCAGAGTTTATGAGATCATCTCTTGAATTTGTTCATATGTGCTGTACTTCAAAGGAACATACCATTAGTATATAAATGGATACTGCTTGAATGCATTTTAATCTTTGCTTACAGAAATTGCCAAAATCAAATGGACTCAAAAGTAGCAATTACATTTGGAAAAAACATTTATCAATAAGACAGAGAAGCAGCTGCCTACTTTTGGATTTTGTGATTTTCACGTTTCTTAGAAAAAGAAAGACCCCGATGATCTTTGAGTCTTACAGAGAATGAATGTAGCTTTTCTTGTGTGTTTAAACAGCAAGCATATGTAAAATTATCTGTGCTGAACAGAGATAATTCTGTAATATGCATTCAGTGATATTAATGTAATATGCTAATATCCATAGCTTGTTTCATATGTCTTCTCTTTAAAGAAGTTAGCATTGTAGTCCTGCTGGGGGTATCAAATCTCATGGGAGCAAAGAAATGTGAACTTTATTTTCTGTTATCTCTCTTATTTTGCATTTTATTTCTTGTTAGAAACCTCAGAAATTTTACTCCTGAAGATCTATTGTACTTGAATTTCTTAAGGGTTTTTTTTTTTTTTCCATAGCCTCCTCAGAGACTCCCTTCTCTGTCAAGGCTACATTCTAAGCTCCCATGAAAAGTGACTTGGATCAAGCAATTTTGCGTAGAATTTTAAATGGAAAGGCTAATACAAAATCCCTTATTCACTTTCCAATTCCTTGACATCCTTCAATCGATTCATTTCCCCTTCCTTATCTAGAGGTCCCTTAGTCATCCAGTATATTTTCTTGTCAGTAGATTTTTTTTTAAATCATCTTTATTCAAAACTGTTTGTGACATACAGGAAGGACATATGAACAATGACATACAGGAAGGACATATGAACAATGTTGGGTTGTTTTGGTGACCAGCGTGTTACCGTATATCAAATGGGCCGGCACACTCGGTCATAGTTGTGTTCTTGTACAGGGGCACTGGAGGCATTGCAAATTGGCTTGGTCGCTCTCTCTGCAAGCAAAACTAAGTTGAATTTCCTCAAATGCCCTAGTTAAGACATCACACATCAGCAGTTATAGCAGATGACCTGAGGCAACATGAGTGTGTATTTCATTTCTGAGTACAAAATCTGGCTGTGTATTTTCTATATTTGCTGTTGAGACATGATAGACAACAAACAGCTCAATAGTGGCTCCCTTTCAATTTGATGGGATATTTCCCATTGAAATCCCTTTCAATTTGATGGGATATTCTTTTCTTTTTTTCACAGTTCTGTATTATTTCTGTGAAGTGCATGGTCCAAGTTCAGCCCTCGTACAGCCAACATTACCTCCTTCTGCTATGGGAGCATCCCCTGTTGTACATATCTATATAATCAGGTGCCTAACATTGGGTTAACAATCCAGGAATAAACATGATAGAGTTACATTTCCTCTGGGTAAATGGCTAAAAAAATTAATGGATAAAACAAAAATTGAAACTTTACACTGTTCCTAAAAGTGCGCTTGTATAAATTAAATTTATCTTTCCCATAAAATTGTGATTCTGATGAAAATAATATTGAAACTATAGTCTTTTAAGATAGAAACTTTGATTGCAAAGATATTTTAAAGTATGTAGTGATTTATTTTTGTTGTTGAAGGTTGAACCACGTATCTTTGCATTGTGTAAATCTTCCATAAATATTAGATTATGTAATATTCTTTAATATTCATTGTATTAGAAAAAAGATATAATCTACCCATTTGACTATTATTACAATGTGAATTATATGCAATCCCCCTCTCCCTTTTTATTACACTCCTTTTGTACTTAAGCCATACAAAATTTAATAAATCCAGAACTTGATAAAGAATAGAAGATTTATATATGTACTAAGCCATTCATTTAGTCTTCATAGCCTTATTGAATTTATTTTCATCGGAATCCGCGTCACCTGCTAGTTACCATATTTATTGCACTCTCTCCATTGCCTCGCAAAGCACGTATACGTGAAACGTTCCTGGAAGAAGCTCTGTGCAGATGTTGCATTAATTGGGTGAACGTAACAAAACCATCTGATCAGCCAAGACATTTGACTCCAAGTCATTGAGAGGTTGTGAGTTCAGGTTGTCCTTGTCCATCATGTGACAGTTTCCTAGAAAGCTCCGTTACCTGCTCTTTTTTTCCCCAAATAAATGCCTACTATTTCAGGCAATAACTAGAAAGCTGCTCAAATTTTAGCATGAAACTATTGTTGCACTTACGCAGTAAATAGCTTATTTGTGGCAATTTAAGCCTAATTTGTCATCTCTTCATTCCCAGCACATTCTGCTGTCCAGGGCTTTCCAGGAAGCCAGAGCTTTCCATCTGAAACCACTTAGCAGAGACCCAGCCTCTGCAGTGCTGCCCTGGCACCTCCTCTGGAAGCTGATGAGCATGTCCAGAGATTAATAGGCATGAAATCCCTCGAGATTGTAGTCTGAAGAGAGCCTGCGAGAGCCGCTCTGCTTTGGCAGTGCCAGTATCTCCCCTCGGAAACGGGAACCGGAGGCACAAACTAAGGGACTGTCCATTTGTTCTGCTGTGATTTTGGCAAATGGGCTGCTACTATCCAGACAGCTGATGTCTTCCAGTTTGCTCTGTACGTGATGATGTGGGCTATAGAAAAGGGGGGNGTGTGTATTTCATTTCTGAGTACAAAATCTGGCTGTGTATTTTCTATATTTGCTGTTGAGACATGATAGACAACAAACAGCTCAATAGTGGCTCCCTTTCAATTTGATGGGATATTTCCCATTGAAATCCCTTTCAATTTGATGGGATATTCTTTTCTTTTTTTCACAGTTCTGTATTATTTCTGTGAAGTGCATGGTCCAAGTTCAGCCCTCGTACAGCCAACATTACCTCCTTCTGCTATGGGAGCATCCCCTGTTGTACATATCTATATAATCAGGTGCCTAACATTGGGTTAACAATCCAGGAATAAACATGATAGAGTTACATTTCCTCTGGGTAAATGGCTAAAAAAATTAATGGATAAAACAAAAATTGAAACTTTACACTGTTCCTAAAAGTGTGCTTGTATAAATTAAATTTATCTTTCCCATAAAATTGTGATTCTGATGAAAATAATATTGAAACTATAGTCTTTTAAGATAGAAACTTTGATTGCAAAGATATTTTAAAGTATGTAGTGATTTATTTTTGTTGTTGAAGGTTGAACCACGTATCTTTGCATTGTGTAAATCTTCCATAAATATTAGATTATGTAATATTCTTTAATATTCATTGTATTAGAAAAAAGATATAATCTACCCATTTGACTATTATTACAATGTGAATTATATGCAATCCCCCTCTCCCTTTTTATTACACTCCTTTTGTACTTAAGCCATACAAAATTTAATAAATCCAGAACTTGATAAAGAATAGAAGATTTATATATGTACTAAGCCATTCATTTAGTCTTCATAGCCTTATTGAATTTATTTTCATCGGAATCCGCGTCACCTGCTAGTTACCATATTTATTGCACTCTCTCCATTGCCTCGCAAAGCACGTATACGTGAAACGTTCCTGGAAGAAGCTCTGTGCAGATGTTGCATTAATTGGGTGAACGTAACAAAACCATCTGATCAGCCAAGACATTTGACTCCAAGTCATTGAGAGGCTGTGAGTTCAGGTTGTCCTTGTCCATCATGTGACAGTTTCCTAGAAAGCTCCGTTACCTGCTCTTTTTTTCCCCAAATAAATGCCTACTATTTCAGGCAATAACTAGAAAGCTGCTCAAATTTTAGCATGAAACTATTGTTGCACTTACGCAGTAAATAGCTTATTTGTGGCAATTTAAGCCTAATTTGTCATCTCTTCATTCCCAGCACATTCTGCTGTCCAGGGCTTTCCAGGAAGCCAGAGCTTTCCATCTGAAACCACTTAGCAGAGACCCAGCCTCTGCAGTGCTGCCCTGGCACCTCCTCTGGAAGCTGATGAGCATGTCCAGAGATTAATAGGCATGAAATCCCTCGAGATTGTAGTCTGAAGAGGGCCTGCGAGAGCCACTCTGCTTTGGCAGTGCCAGTATCTCCCCTCGGAAACGGGAACCGGAGGCACAAACTAAGGGACTGTCCATTTGTTCTGCTGTGATTTTGGCAAATGGGCTGCTACTATCCAGACAGCTGATGTCTTCCAGTTTGCTCTGTACGTGATGATGTGGGCTATAGAAAAGGGGGGAAAAAAAAAAAAAAAATAGAGGGATTTAAAATTAAAGGGAGCAGCATGGAGTTTGTCTGCTCCACGGCTGGAGTGGTGCTTTGTATTGTGTGTTAGGCATAGGTTAGGAAGAGTGAGTGCAGAGCAATGTGTGGGAGGAAACAACTGGGAAACACTTTTCTTTTTTTTCTTTCTTTTTCCTTATTTCCAGTGCCTATTCTCTCAGATGAGGTTTGGCATATACACGATACTGGACATGTTAGGATACAAGCATATAAGAACAGATATATTATTACAAGCACATAAGAACAGTCATGGTATTACTACCAGGGCTAGGTTTTAGTTAGCAACCATGCAGACAGTCAGGTAAGTGCTGCCCTGCTGTCCTGCAAAAGCCCCTGAGGAACTGTAGGATCACATTTACATTAGATATGAAATGGCTCTAAAACAAATACTGACCACGCAAATTTGATGCAACCAGGGCAGGTCAGGTCATGGATTGTGTAAATTTTTTTTTTTGACCTTAATATTGTTTACCTGTATTATCCAAAAATTGTACATTAAACATTTTGGGGAAATTTCCTGGAACATCTAGTTGAAGTGTATTTTTTAATATTTATCTTCCACAGAGGTACTTATCTATTTATTTATTTATTTATTTCACTGCAGTCCCACTTCAGGAAAAAGAAAGATTCAAAATACCAACTGAAGGAGTACCAGCAGAAACAGCGCAGAATATTGCTTGTTGTTGTAAAAAGGCAGTTTTATTTGGAGAAAATGCAACTCTCCTAACACTGTAGAGCTGCACATCTGTCTGAGCACTTATAAAGCTGTTCCCGCGTCTTGGGGAAAGATTGCAGCATGCTTTATTCACTGAAAGAGAACAAATATAGACTGGAAAATTGCATTAGAATAGCCCAGATGGAGACTGTCAAAATATAAATCTTTGTAAGTTACTGATCTATAGCTCAGGGAAATAAGGAAACAAACAGCACATGTAGGCCACTGCTAATGAATCACATTACTCACAATGCTGTTAATGACTCAGGCATGGATACCTTGTGTAATTAAATTATAAGGAAGCGCAATTAAAGCAGATGGAGCTTGTCCGAATTTTAATGTGCTGCAGACTGCATTTCATACTCGAAAGAGGACTAATTGTTTTGTCATGAAATTTATTCTCACCCTATTTTATAGATTATAATCCAGCATTTCTGATTATATCTTACTTGACTGCTATGTTATACACACACCAGCCTGAGAGTTGTCAAGTGCTGTTTCTTGGCATCTAGTTACACTCCACGTGTTTTAGATAGTCCACCTGCTGAAGGAAGGACTAGATCTCTTCAAATCTTCTGTACATTACAGGCCACTGGGATCCACTGAGAGCTCCACATACAGCCCAGTAACTCCATGGAAAATATACCCTTTTTGTTCCCATGAGATTAAACAGGATTTCTGTATTTTTTTCTGCTTTACACTCTGCATAAGATTATGAACAGTTAAATTTCTCACCATGCAGAGAAGAAAGAAGTCATCTCGCCCACTTTATTTCCTATCTCAGTACAAGTCACAGTGACATAGGGAAGAAAAGATGCCATAGAAAAGTCCACATTCAATGCCCATTGAAGTCAATGTACATTGTAACTCTCATATTTGCAGTTAGCGTAGTCAGTTTGAGAAGGGAATATTAAAAGAGCAGAGTTTAAAAATAATCTAATAAGGAATTATGAATAAAATTCTAAGCTGCCATCTGCAGTTCTACTTTTGGCTTCTAGAACTGGCATTTCATTAGAGAAGTAAGGAAAGGTTACACAAATAAGCAGGTACCATTGCTTTTTGTTTTCTTTCTTAAGTAATAATTTATTATATTTTACAGTCAGCTACTGGATGTAAAATGTTTATGTCAGCAGACCCATTTGCTGTAGCTCCCTAGTCCCGTCTGATAAAATGCAGCACAGTGCTGGTGCCTTCAGCGGGTGCTTATTTACTCTAACTGGTACTCTTGCTTGCAGATTTTGGGCAAGGCTGAGTATTGAAAACCTGCAGGAAACAGCACCGTTTTTCCTTTGCTCGTTGCACTGTGTGTCGGACAGGGAAACATTCCTCACTGTCAGGCACAGAGCTTTTATGCCGGGTTGTGCTGTACATTATATTAAACTGCTGGCTTTACATCATAAGCTAATGCAATGCAGAGATCCAGAGCTCCTGAATACAGACCTTATAATTCAGATGGCTCCTTAACTGGGCAAATTCCTAAATACCTGCAGCAGAAGGAAGATGCCAAATGCAGAGATGAATCATATATTTTGAATTATTGAGGCTCTCATTGTCAGTGACCTGAACAGGCATCACTGATATGGTTGCTCTCCAGTGTGCCACGTCAGCAAACAGGAGTCATCTGTGTGCATGTTTCTAAATCCAGAGGCAGAAATCCTGAGCTTTGGAGACTGCTCTGAAAGCCATTCTGCACCCCAAAATTAGAGTGGTTATGTAGGCTGGGTTGGGCTCAGCTGAGAGCCCTTGTGCTCTGTGCTGGGGCATGGAAAAGACACAAACACGCCCAAAATAGTGCAAGTCAATGAGCCTATGCAGGGTGATACCTCTAAAGGCTTCAAGTTGCTTCCTCTAAGCAAATATAAGTAGCCAAGATCTTGTATTTTATCCATCTTCATTCCTCTCCAAATCACATAAAGAACCCCCCTCTTTTAACCAGCCTGTGTGTTTAAAGGACAGCTCAGCCTCTTGTTCTCATTCTGTGCTCACTTACCTTCCAGGTGAAATGACTTTAGGCAAGGAACTAATGGCGATTCATGGATTCCAGCTGGGGCAGCAGGCCACCAGATTGCTTCCCATGGCTCTTGGATTACATTGAGGAACAGTGACTTGCTAAAGCCTTCCCAGGATCCTTGAGCCAGCCTCCAAGGTAAGGACCACGCTGCTTTAACCCTCTCAGCCCAGGCCCAGCATCCTGTCACACCAGCATTGAGCCCCTTCCCAGCCTCTAGAGCTCCTGGCTCTGAATTGCCTGGGCTGGACAGGGCGGTGGGGCTTCCATGTGCTGCAGCCACGGTGAAAAATGGACTTGCAAATAAGGAAGAAATGCAGTCCTATAAATCTGGGGAGGAAAGGCAGAGGAATATACTTCACGCGTGCTTTGATTGTAGAATAAGCAATTCAGACATAACACTTTTCTTCCAAGAATAAAGCACTCAAAGAATGGGGCAAGAATCGAGAAGGCTGCAAAGGTGCGGGCGGCGGCTGCCCAGCTCGGTGCCGACTGACGGGTCGGTCAGCAGCCGCCTCTCGCCTGCGGCAGAACCGTGCTCGGACGCTCTGAAGGGACGTCAGTGCATCCGGCCGCCCGGCTCACCCCGCTGTGCATGCAGCTCTGCCTTACACAGCGCAGCAAACTGTCCTCGTGCCTGAGCAATTCTGTGTCAGGCTCTTCAGGGCAAGAGGAAATGCTCCTAGTTTCGGAGCTGTTTGATTTTGCTTGTTATATTTATTGTTTCATGTCATGCTAGTTTATTACCAGTGCATACTGTGCCTTGGAGTTGCTTTTCTGCACAGTTCATCTTCCCTGGGAATACGTTGCTTTGCTTCAATAACTTGTGGCCCAAAGCTTTGCTGATTTGAAGGCTCTTTTGTTATTGACTTCACTCTTAGCTGCATTTTTTCAACCAGGCCAATGCTCTGACTGCCTGATCATCCCTAAGTGCCTTCGAACCCGGTGCTGTTGCAGGGAAGAGGGTTTGTGGCTCTGTCATTCTGCACAGAGCTGAAAAGCTGCATATATGCCTTTGCAGACTTCTTATTTTCTGCACATATTCTTTGAGTGCAGTGTCTTTAGAAGAAAAATGCTTTTTAGATGGTGAGTCAAGAACTATAACTTCTTACCTTGCCTGAGTGATCTTTTTGTGCTTTTCTATATTTATTCCTTCCCTTTGAGAATGGATAGAGCAGACATTCATTCAGGAAAATGCTTGTCATAGGAAATTGCAATATTAGCCTAAATGCCTAAAGTGTTCTGCATTCATCCCAAGTGATACCTTGCTTTGCAAGTGACATGTCTCCCTGGGGCTGGCTACAGAGGAATGGTAAGTTCTGAAGAAGGTTTTCAGGAAAATTATCCCTTCCTGCCCCAAACTGATTCTGAAAGTGGTTCAACCATTAATAAATAGACTTCTTGATGGTTTTAAAGGGCAAGTAGATGTCTTATTTGTATTAATTGCTTAAGACAAAACACAGCATGGGAGAAATAGTTGAGAGTTTAAATTTATTCCTGATTATCCAAGTATTTATGCTTTGAATGTGGCTCCTGCCCTTCCAGAATAACGGGTGCACATGGGCTTCATGGCAGCAGTCAGGGCACTTGAGGGCTGGCCCAGGGGAGGGTCCTTCTTGCCCAGGTGCTGGGCTCGGGGCAGGAGGGTCCGCAGGCTGCTGCGTGCGGGCTGGTGCAAGGAGCGCCCCGGGCTCTGCCCCGCTGCAGCTCCTGCACACGCAACTGCGCGCATGCCCTGCAGCAGCTCCTCGTTCCCCAGTCCAGACCCAAATAGCAAATGCAACTCCCCATTTCACATGACAGAACAGCCACAAAGAAAAGCTTCCTCCACAAAAGCTGCAATCCCAGCTTACTGAAACCTGGCCATCTGCTTTCCGGCAGCTCAGCCAAGACTAGATGCAGCACTCAGAACCTAGCCCAGGTCAGAACACTGGTGTAGTCAGTGCTCATCAGTCTGCTGGTCTTACAAGCAAAATTCATCAGGAGTTTAAATTTTAAATTTTGTGTTTACATTTTTAATTTGTTTCTATTTCTTAATACAGCCATCCAATCAGCCAAAAAGTCCATTAAGGCTAGCAATTGGTTCCCAAACCAAAAATCATCACTATACTACATTTGCTGTGCTGAGTATAGGCTAATGAACAGAGTCTAAATTTAATTAGCTCAATTTGTATCCTGTATTATTGAATAAGGAAATTGTTACAGAAGAGCTCTAATCATTAAGAAAGGATAATTTTGTCTGCCTCCTATGTGACTGCACTTTAGACTTGCTTAATCTAAATTTAGGCCGGAGTGTTTAGTTCATTGGAAACAACTGATGATCTGTAACGGGAGCAATGCTGGTGTTGAACTGCAGGCTCTTTGTGCCACATGTTTTAATTTCCTTTCGATCTCGGCCTCTTCTCCTGCAGTCTGGCCGCTCTGTCCGCAGCACTCTCCACCGTCAGCGCGTTGCCTGCTTGCAGCCTCGTGCCTGTGGGAATTACGGTGAAATAAAAATAGGCTTGGGCTTGTTCACATTCACCTGCTGTTACCAAGATGAAAACACGTGGGGAAGAAATTTAGAGTGGCAGAAAACTTTTTTTTTTTTTAATTCAAAAAGATTGTTTTTACAGAAGCCGCGGGCCTCAGCTGAATTGTGAACCAGAGAAGAAGCGTTAAACTTGCTAACATCTCCTGTGCTGCACAGTACTGTTAACCACATCATACATGCACCAGGAGTCTAAAATTCTCTGATCAATTAAAGCAAATTGATTCAAGGTAGGATCATATGTTATCTTTTTTTTTTTTTTTTCAAAATGTTTTCATGATTTAGGTATCTTTAAATATGGTACCTAAATTGACAGGTATTTCCATGCTCGGTTTTCTTTAGTTATGTGAGACTTCTCCTGTGACTAGAAAGGATTTGTTTTTATCTGCCTCCAACTTTTCCAGCTTATCAGGTTTTGGCTTTTGTTTTGTGTGTTTGAACAAAAATACTGTTGGGCTCAGTAAATGCTTCAATATTTTTGTCTGTGGTCTGTTCAAACCCAGATTTTAAATTCTGGAACCTCTTTAGGGCCGATGGCTCTGGCCCAGCGCTGCTCAGCAGCAGTTGAGCCACTTTCCTAAGGGAGTGTTTCTAAATCAATGGAGTGCAAACCAGAAATGTTCCCAGCCTTGGTTCTGCTCAAAAATCACCTCCCTGGCCTGGCAAGATTGCTGAGAGATCTGACAGGCTTGGACAATGTCCAGACTTGGCCATTTCTGAGCTGCTCGGATGGAGGCAAGAGTAATTAATCTCTAGGCTGTAGGAAGGCTACCAGGGAGTCCTATTAGCGAGGAAGCCGCTTTGACTCCCCGCGATCAATAAGGCTTTTTCGCAAGTGTTTAGAGTATATTATTTGCATTTGTGAAGGTAATGAAAAAACTATTGAATATTAATTAGCATTTTCTGGCTCTTCTTGGGAGAATTTTGATTCTGTCCAGAGATACATTATTCAGTGTATTTTGAGACAACACTGATCAAAATTCAAAGTAATTTCTGATGTTCATAAAACACCTCCAATGCCTAGATTTCCATTAAAAAAACACTGCCACAAGTGATTATAGAAGCATAAGAATGGATCTATTGTATTATAAATTGTTTTGTCATTTTAAATTTCTAGTAACCACTGAGAAGAAAGATTAAATAAATAACATGGCTGATTTTCTTTTATGAAACCAAGATAAGGTTGTGGATATGATTTTCCAACTGTACATATTATTTAGATAAATATATCATTTTTTTCTCTCCTACATGCTCCAGAACAAATAATTACACTAAATATCCATGTAAGTGCTTTAAACAGAAAAATACACTGTATTTTAACAACGGGGAATAATAAACATAGTAAGTCCCAGCGATCACCTAATGTAAGATCACTCTTCATCTGACAAGAGTGGGTGCACTCTGGCTTTTCATATAAGAAAGGGAAATAGAATAATACACTCAGGATCTGAAAAAATGGATCTGAAAAAAATTGTGCATGCTTGTGTTCACAGACAACTGTGAAGGGCCTTAATTGCAATGAGCATGATGAATGTGTAGAATGGAGATATTCCAATTCTTCTAGCTGTTCATTTCCTTGTTTCAGTCCAAGTATGGTTTTAAAGTGCACTTGGCTGTGCAGTCCAAGTGTTTTTTAATTTGCATTTTAAGTACACGTCCTAAAGCCTATGATATTTGTGCTATCGTTGTCTACAGAGTAAGAAAGAAACCTATTCTTTATTATTGGTCATTGAAAATGTTAAAATGCTGAAGACTAAAGCAGCCTAAAGCAACCTTCCTCTTTATTTCCATTTGGGGTGAAGGCAGTACAAGGTTAGTGCAGACTCCGATTAGGTGCCTTCCTCTACCAGGTTTTGGGGAGCAAAAAAAAAAAAAAGTGGAGTAAAGAAATCTGCATGAGGGTGGAGCTGGGGCATGCAAGCTCCTTGGAGAAATGGAAAGCAAACGTACTACGGGAATTGGTGTGTGTGAACTGCAGAAGAGCAAAACCTTGCATTGCTCCTCTGCCATGATTTACAGAGGCACCTGGTATTCTCCATCTGGGTTTTAAATGCATTCCAAGTTGCATAGTGTGTATAACCTGGACATGTCTAACACAATCCCAAATCAAATTGCGAGAGCTTTGGCACCTGATTGGAGATAGGAGCCCTGTGGATAGTTTGAAACGAATGGCTGTAGCTCTGCGTGCTTGGAGGAGGCTCTTGCTGCTCCCTGCCCTCGCGAGGAGCAGCAGCGTGGCTCTTCACACCATGCATTGAGGTGCTGCCCGTGCAGCTCCCCGCTCACGAGCAGCCCATGCATCAGCCTCCTGCAATGAAATTCTGGCCATGGAGCACCAGCGCTGGCGAGGGGCTGCAGTTCCCTAAACAGGCCCGTAAACATGCTGCTGGCGATAAATTGGCCGTCAGTGTGAGAGAGCAGCAAAGCAAAATGTGTGATTACAGCTCGTTTTTATGTGCGAGGAAGCTGCTGAGACATTACTAAGAGCAGGAACAATGTTTTTGCACCCTGTGCTTATCCGGCAGTTTTGTACCTATTTTATATTAGCTATTTTCAGGCAAATGTTCTCTGTCTGATTGATACTTCTCACTTGGAAAGCTAATTTAAAAATAATCTTGACCTGGATTTTTTACAATAAAAAGCAGCACACATGCCGGGATATGTTGTGATGTTAGTGCTATTTTGTCTCCCTTCCTTAAACACAGCTCATTTAAATGCTGCAAATTTAATCCACAGTAGAAGATGGATGGACAGGCACTTAGATTTGGGGCTTTTGTGGATGGCAAGCTGAGTCTTCAGATAAAAGTGCTGCTGGAGGAGAAGACTCTCCTCCGGTGGAAGGTACTTCTGGTTGTGTGATTGCTGGGTTTTTAGTCCCTTTGGATGCACCTTGGAAGGCGCCTTTCAGATGCTTGGCCATAGCCAAGGAAGACAAGGCCATGCTCATGCCCTGATCACCTCCTCCCCAGGAGATCCCAGAGGTCTGCAGCAGCACAGGGCACACAGGACATCACTGACCAGGAGAACTTCTGGGATGTGGATCAGCAGGACTCTCCTCATGCAGACACCCAAGGGAAGTGAGCAAGTCCAGTCTTGTACCCCTAGCCAAAACAGGAGTAACTGCCTAAACCCCTTTCCTGCTTCCCCGGAGGGTGCTTTGCCTTACACAAATGACCATTTTTGAAGCCTGAGAAAAAAGATCTCTTAGTGATGAGGGGAAGCAGTGTGTGTGGAGGAGAGGTGGGATTGACACCAACCTGGTGCACAGACAGATGGGAAGGAGTGGAGTGTGCTGATCCCCTTTGCAGGCATTTCTGAGGGTACTGCAACAGTCTTCAAGTAAAAGGACATTTAGGCTATGAAGTTCATACGTTTAAAAAACAAAAGAAAAGAACACCAATTTTATTAGGAACTCTACATATCAAATATGCCTCTGCATCCTCATGCTATTTTTTTCCATCATAACAACATCCAAAAATCCCTTTCCTGGCTAGGTTCAGTGCCAGCCCCAAGGTCTCCTAGACGGCCAGGGAGGCTGCAGCAGCTCTGACAAGGTGAATGGTGAAGAGCAGAGCCCCTGCGAACACGGGGTGAAGAGCAGAGCCGCTGTGAGTGCGGGGTGAAGAGCGGAGCTCCTGTGAGTGTGGGGTGAAGAGCAGAGCCCTGTGAGTGTGGGGTGAAGAGCAGAGCCCTGTGAGTGTGGGGTGAAGAGC
>VZSG01000493.1:595206-611723 GCA_013398315.1 Nothoprocta pentlandii | reverse complement strand
GGGATATCGGGATGTCGGGATGTTGTGATACTGGGATGTCGGGATACTGGGATGTCAGGATATCGGGATGTCGGGATGTTGTGATACTGGGATGTCGGGATATCGGGATGTCGGGATGTTGTGATACTGGGATGTCAGGATATCGGGATATCAGGATGTCGGGATATTGTGATACTGACATGTCGGGATATCAGGATGTCAGGATATTGGGATGTCGGGATATTGTGATACTGGGATGTCGGGATGTCGGGATATTGTGATACTGGGATGTCGGGATATCGGGATATCATGATACTGGGATGTCGGGATGTCGGGATATTGTGATACTGGGTCGTTGGGATATCGGGATGTTGGGATGTTGGGATATTGTGATACTGGGATGTTGGGATGTTGGCATGTCGGGATGTTGGGATATCGTGATACCGGGATGTCGGGATATCGGGATGTCAGGATATCAGGATGTCGAGATATCGGGATGTTGGGATCCTCTCCTGCCCCAGCCTCCCTAGAGACTCCCACGCCGGGCCATGCGTGGCCGCGGGAGCAGCCTGGGACCTTCCCGGATGGGCACAAGGAGCAGCCCGCGGTGTCCCCCAATGTCCCTTGGGAAGCGGGCGCTCTGGGAGCAGCCGCAAGCCCGGAGCGGGCCCCCTTGGCGCTGGGTGTCTGTCCCGCGCTGTTACCCTATCTGCCTTCCCGCTGCCCTCAGCGTCTCCCTCCTCGTCGCCCTCCAGGTTGGTGTACGACAGGGAGACCGGGAAGCCCAAGGGCTATGGCTTCTGCGAGTACCAGGACCAGGAGACGGCGCTCAGCGCCATGCGCAACCTCAACGGGCGCGAGTTCAGCGGCCGCGCCTTGCGCGTGGACAACGCGGCCAGCGAGAAGAACAAGGAGGAGCTCAAGAGTGAGTCTGGGTGCTGCGGGGGGAGCAGCGGTGGCGTTACGGGATGGCCTGAAGTGTTGGGAAACGTCTCTTCGGTGAGGGGGAGACGCCAGGGAGCTCCTCTGCTCCAGGTGACGGCTCGTGCAGTTTGCAGAGGGGCGTGTGGGCTCAACTTTGTATTTTCCCTTCTGGTTGTTGTCCGTGCTCTCTCTGGCGGCCTCTCCCTTTGCTGGTGACTGGCATTCCCTTTCTGAGGAGCAGAGCAAATGCAGCCAGGTGCTGTTGCCCGCCAGAGCAAGGTCACAGCCTGTGTCACCACCTCCCTTGCAGGCTTGGGCACCGGCGCCCCCATCATAGAGTCGCCCTATGGGGACCCGGTCAATCCCGAAGACGCTCCCGAGTCCATCAGCCGCGCGGTGGCCAGTCTGCCGCCCGAGCAGATGTTTGAGCTGATGAAGCAGATGAAGGTGAGTGGAGGCGGAGGGCTCGTCCCTTCCACCCGCAGCCGCTGGTGCTGGTGCTGTGCTGGAGCTCTCAGCCGTGCGTTCCTCCTCAGCTGTGTGTGCAGAACAGCCCCCAGGAAGCCAGGAACATGCTGCTGCAGAACCCGCAGCTGGCCTACGCCCTGCTGCAGGCCCAGGTGGTCATGAGGATCGTCGATCCGGAGATCGCGCTGGTGGGTCCCCTCTGCCTCGGCGGCCGCTACGGCAGCCTCTTGTGGAAGCGGCAGTGCAAGAGAACTTCTTTCTCCCTCTTCTGCTGCTAGAAAATCCTGCACCGCCAGACCAGTGTCCCTCCTCTGATCCCAGGCAGCCAGCAGGCAGTGCCAGTACCAGGGCCTGGGCCAGGACCAGGGCCAGGACCAAATGCCGCGCTGAACCCGGCCAGCACGGCGGCGGCGCAGCCACAGCCCATAGTAAGAGACAGACTCGCCGTGCCCGGCGTGGGCACGGGAGGGGGTGTGAAGGGGCCGGGCGGCAGCGCGTGGCTGACGGGCGACTGTCCCGCAGGGTGGCCTGCACGTGAACGGAGCTCCTGCCCTGCTGCAGCCGCCCCTGCAGGGCGCCGTGCCGGCGCCGGGAGCCATGGCCGCCGCCGTGCAGGGCCCCGGCCCCCTGGCCCCGGGAGGTGAGTGCTCGGCTGATCCTGCGTGGCCCCTGCGGGTCCTGCCTGGGCCTTGTCCCAGCCTGGGGGGTTTGACACTGCTGGCTTCCAAACCATGGGCTGCTGATTCAGAAAGATGCCTCTGGTCTGTGGGAAATGGACACCAAAAAACGAAATCCCCGGGAATCACCCCAGGAGCTGGGAGGGGGGCAGTTATTCCATGCCCAGGAATCGGTCCGGGGCTGCCGGCGAGGCTCTCACGTGTCGCGTTGCCTCCCAGGTGGATTGCAGCCGCAGGTGGGCATACCGGGAGCAGGGCCCGTGGCCCTGGAGCGTGGACAAGGTAAAGGGCGGGCTGGGGCGTCCCGCGGGGCTGCGGGAGGGCTGCCCCGCTCCCGGGGCCGCGCGTGCCCCTCTGCTGCAGCTGCTCCCCAGCCGGCAGGGCCGCCTGCCTCTGTTTCCTCTCTGCCTGCGAGCCGGCCTGTCCCTGCGCTTGCCTGGGCAGGGAGGCCTCGCTCTGCTGCGGTCCCTGTCCTGCTGCTCCACTGCGAGGGCGCTGGCCGCGGCGGCAGCCCGGGGCTCCCCGCGCTCTCCGCGCCGTGCCCGGCAGAGGGAGCTGGGCCTTTGCTTGTGCTTGCGGCAGTGAGCGCGAGGCTTGGCAGGGACCTTCCCAGCGAGCGCCGCGCGGCCCAGCCCCCGGATTCCTGACGATCCAGTGCGTGGTCCTGTCGAGGCAGGCACTGGATTTAGCACCACCAGGGCATTCCTGTTCTTCCAGCAGGGAGGCGCGCAGGGAACCCGTATCGCCATCGGCTTGATTGGTCACTTAGGTCCTGTGTGAGGAACCCAGCAAACCTGTTTGGAGGTCCTTCAGCCTCACATCTCCTAAGGGCAGCTGACTCATTTTCTTTGGGGGAGCCTTGTCTCCCTGAGAGCAATCCTGAAGTTCTGGGCAGTTTCTCTGCTACCCCCCAGCAGAAAAGTGGAGAGCAGACAGAAACCTGGAGCTAGGAGTGTCGTGGGGAGCTGCAGCAGAGGTTGGCTTGACTCACTGCGTGTCACTGAGTGTCACTGAGTGTGGGGCTTGGTATCCTGGCCCGCACGTGCCCATAGTGAGCAAGGGCAGGGCCCTGCCCCGCTGTGCAGACCTGCCTGAGGTGGCTGTCACGCTCACGCTGTCACAGCTGCCACTGGGGGAAGACGCTGATGAAGCCAGGCTGCAGCAAGCGGTGTCTTTTCGGATAGGTGTCCCAGGGGACCCAGGGAGCAGGGCTGATGGCAGAGGCCCCATGGGCCTCGGCAGTGCTGTTCCCGAGCTGGCTGCGTGTGCGCATACACTATTTACGTGTCTGCTCTTCTCCCTCTCTTCCTGCTGCTTGCCCAGGGAACCTGCAGCTCTCGCCCGTGGGACCTGCCAGGCCTGCGTCTATCGAGCGCGTCCAAGGTATCCCCACAGCTCCAGCTCCCTTCCCTCGTGGAGCTCCTTGTAGAGCGCATAGTGCAGCTAGTGCCCCACTGTGTGCACAGCCAGGGCCATCGCTGTGGAGCCTCGCAGGGTTGGAAGGAGGCAGGGCTTCCTCTGGGGCAGGAGGAGAGAGCAGGCTGGAGCTGTGGAAGAGGAGAGTCTGTGCCCCAGTCTTTGCCTAAGGTCCAGCCCTCTGAGATGTCCCCAAGAGGAGCCTTACAGGTCTTGCTTCCGCTCCTAGCCCCCCTTGTCAGGGTGTTGCAGCTCCTGCTCTGAGGGATGGCCACGGGGGCAGCCACGCTCCGTTTGGCCACCCAGTGTCCTGAGGAGGCTCAGGTAGAACCAGGGAGCGGGGAGCCAGGGCTGGGAGCAGCAGCCAGGCGGGCAGCGCGGCCAGGCCGCCGCGGGGCAGCGTCGGCGCTGCCCTGCGCGCGCTTATCCTCACCAGCTCTTGTGTGTCTCCCTGGCAGTGCCCATGCCAGACCCGAGGGCCCCTATGCAGCGTGGACCTCTGCCCGCTAGTGGCCCTCCACCCCGCGGCCTTTTGGGAGATGCCCCGAATGACCCTCGTGGAGGGACCCTGCTCTCAGTCACTGGCGAAGTGGAGCCCAGGTGAGGGGAGAGGGAAGGAGAGGAAGCCCTCGGCACTGCCCCCTGCCCGGAGGTGGCCTCCCCCCGAGGGCAGGGATGGCAGGAGCCTCCGGGGAGTCACTGCTGCCTCCTTGGAGGCCCGTGTGCTGCTGGCCCCAGGGACAGCCTGTGTTTCGGGCTGTGGGACATCTCCAGGGCAGTAACTGCAGCCCTGTGGCATCGTCTCGCCCTGCTCCCCATGGCCACTGGGGGCGATGCCCCGCGCTCTGCCCGGACCGTGCCAAGCCAGCGTCTGACTCACTCTCTCTCGCTTTTTCTCCTCCTGCTTTGCTCTCCTCGTCTCTCTGCGTCAGAGGTTACCTTGGGCCGCCCCACCAAGGAGCCCCTTTGCACCATATGCCTGGCCATGACAGCCGTGGCCCCCCCCATGAGATGAGGGGGGGACCCATGGGAGAACCCCGACCACTGATGGGAGAGCCGCGGGGGCCCTTGATGGACGCTCGAGGTGAGAGAGGGGGCATGAAAGAGCGGGTGGCTGGAAGCAAACAGAGGCTAAGAGTGGAGCCCGCTGCCCCCACACAAGGTGCAACACGGGGGTTTGGGCAGCCGAGTGACCTCAGTGTGACAGGGCAGGGGACTTGAGCCCCCCAGGAAGGAGGCAGCAGGCTCCTCCAGCTCTGCTCCCAGCGCTGCTCCCTTCCGCAGCTCACCTTGTCTTTCCTCTGCAGTGGGAAGAGATCCGCGGGGCCTGGAGCCGCGGGGGCTGGAGCCGCGGGGGCTGGAGCCGCGTGTGATGGAGCCGCGGGGCCTGGAGCCGCGCGTGCTGGAGCCGCGCGTGCTGGAGGCCAGGGCCATGGAGGCCAGGGTCATGGAGCCCCGCGGCCTGGAGCCTCGTGGGCCTGGTCCCAACCCACGTGGCCCGATGCCCGGCGGCATTCAGGGTCCTGGACCGCTTAATATGGGAGCCAGCGGCCCGCAGGGGCCTCGCCAGGTAGGCACAGCACCTCTGCCTGGCCGTGCTGGCACTGCCCTGCATGGGAGATGAGCAGGGGGTGCATTTGTGCCACCCAGGCCCGAGGGCCTCTCACGCCTTCTGCTGTGCTCACAGGTTCCCACCATGGCAGGGGCAGGCATGCAGGGAGGCGGCATTCCTGGGGCAGGAGTGCAAGGAGCTGGGCAGCCTGGGGGCTTTAGCCCTGGGCAGAGCCAGGTCACACCGCAGGACCATGAGAAGGTGAGTGGCAGGAGAGAAACGCTGAGGCATTTGAGGAGGGACGGAGTGAGTCCTTGCACTCCTTGCTGTGGCAGGGGACAGGCTGCCCCTGTGAGTTTGTACCCCGCAGCCTCGGGGCTGCAGATACTGCTGCGTTTGGAGCAGGTGGTTATTTCACCCCAGTCTGCTTAGAAATTGGGCCACGCTTGGGTCCTGCTGCACAGGAGAATTGATCCCACCACCAGTCCCTTTGCTGGCTCCAGTAACACCGGGTTGTTTGGGCAAACAACATCTCTGATGCTCTCCTTTCCCCACAGGCAGCCCTGATCATGCAGGTTCTGCAGCTGACCGCAGACCAGATCGCCATGCTGCCCCCGGAGCAAAGGCAAAGTATCCTCATCCTAAAGGAGCAAATCCAGAAATCCACAGGAGCCCCGTGAGAGGTAACGACCAGGGGACGGGGCAGTGGCAGCCCTTAGTGCTGCCCCACCTGTGCCTTTTCCAGGCATCGAAGGGCTGTGTGGGGCGGGCCTGCCTTTCCTCGCAGTGCAGGGGCTCACTCCGCCACCCTTGGTTCTTGCAGGCTTGTCTGCCCCCCTGGACAGAGGAGATGTTCTGTGGTGGCTGCTTCCCATCACCATCTGCTCCGATGCTGCATTTAGGGGGTGATTTCTCCCCACCCAACGTCTTTTGCCCTGTGACTTGTCCCTTTTCCTCTGTGTATATTTTATGATGTTTGAAATAAAGCGGGAGGAGGAGGGTTTGAGTAAAGATTGCCTTGTGTGACCCTGCCGTGGAGGCAGAATGAGGACTCCAGACTGGTCTGAGGAGAGCTCTGGGAGCCCGCGGGAGGTGTGAGCGAAAGAAGCTCCGTACAGAGGTAGCTGCATCCTAGGCAGCAAATAGTGCTTTTTAAGGCACTCCCTAGGCTGACTTGTGTCCCTTGGGACACGGTGGACCCCCATGCCCGGCTGGGGAGGTGCTGGAGTTGGGGTCAGGGGACAGCCCCAGGCCCTTGGCCGCGCTGCAGCCGGCCCGGGGCGGCGCGGGCGGCGCGACCTGCCGTCCCTGCCGGGGGAGGGCTCTGTATCCGATTGCTGTATCACTTACAGCCCCTGCCCGCTCGGCTCGTGCTGCTCACCTCTGCCCCATCAACCTGAGCTGAGTTGGTCGCCTTGGCTGAGGCGTGTTCAGAGGGGCTGCCCTGTGCCCGCTCGGCGCGCGCTGCGAGGAGAGGCTGGCAGGCAGCCACCCGCACCGCTGCCAAGGGCTCTTTATGGCAACCCAGGCCTGCCCGGTGCAGCCCCGTAAAGGGGGCGAACAAAAGGCTCTCTTTGTACCTCCGTGGACTCAGTCACCACCTTTCGCTTTTATTGCAAAGAACAGGTTTGATTTACCCTTTTATGTAAAGAACTGTTTAAACACAGAGAGGGGCATGTTTGGCCCCTGGTGACTGCTCGGCCCATCCCACTGTCCTGCCCAGCCTGCTGGGCACTCCGTAGCTGATCCCAGCCCTCGCACGGCTCCGGTACCACAATGTCACGGTGTTTGTCCTGCTTCTGCTTCCGAAGGACTGTGCTGAGCTCAGCCCCTTCCACATGCCAGGGCTCTTTGTAGACTGGTCAGGAAGGCGGCAGTCTTTGAACGTGCCTCGTGGAGGGGCAGAGCCCTGCTTGGTCTCGCTGGGCTTGGTGCAAGTTGAGCTGCCTGTCCTCTGCGAGCCACAGTGCCAGCGTGGATCCCGCTTAGAAGTTTTCCTTGTTGAAGTAGAACTGGACCTTCCTGGGGTCCAGGCTGGAGTGCTGGTGACAAGACCTCTGCAGGCTCTTGGCTAAGGCCTCCGGCCCGCACAGGAACACGCCGACCACGGACCTGTCGACAGCGAACAGGGCTGGGAGCCGCGGGCTGGAGCCTTCCCGCGGGGCTCCTCGCTGCAGCCGGCGGCTGGGGTGAGTGGCATAAACCCTCACTGCCCCCGGGGTGTCCCCAAGGCCTGTGCTTGCCGTGCCCCGCATGGCCAGGTGGGCACCGAGCCCTGGGGAGGCAGGGCCCGTCCCGGCTCTCACCTGGGATGGGCCGTGGCCACTGCCGCGAACTCCGTGTTCCACATGGGCCTCCCGAAGATGGTTTTGTGCCTCAGGCCGGTCACCGTGTCCGTGGCAGTGTCGAAGTTGAGCGCTGCGTTGTTGGCCTGGGGAGAAGGGGAGAGCTGGACCCTCCTCACTACCACCCAGCCCACCCAAGTCCCTCATCCCTAGGTAGCTCCCAGCAGTGTGAGGGAGGCAAAGCCCATTCCCAGGCCTGCTATCACTGCGAGCTGTTGATGTGCTCTTCTGTGTTTCTTCCCCAGCTCCCCTGGCCGTTTCCCACCTTGCTCTCGTGCCCACCCGCAGGTGACTGACTCACAATGCTGGTGTCCCAGCCCGTGAGGAAGAGCCGGTAGGTGAGGAAGTCGGCCTTGCCCGACTCGGCCATCTTCTGCTCCAGGGAGGCAAGCAGGTCCTTGAACCAGGCAAAGGCCCCCGTGTCCCGGCAGAGCCAGTAGAAGTAGATCTGAGGTGCGATAACATGGAGAAAGAGGCAGTTACTCCAGGCAGAGCAGAGCTGAGCAGAGCTGAGCAGGGTGGTGGAAGGAGGACGCAGTGCCTGGGATCAGGAGGCTGAGGGTCTCCAAGCATGGAGAAACTATCGCCTGGGGACATCAGCTGCTGGTCCCGACAGGTGCCCATTACCTTCTTGGTCTTGAGGGCCTGGTCAGCATGCTGGAACTTGTACCAGATGGACTTGAGGATGGAGGCAAAGGGGGTGACCCCGATGCCTGCTCCCACCAGCATGGCCACCTCGTACTGGAACACGTCTTCGCTGGCCGTGCCGAAAGGGCCGTCCACCTTGATCCTGGCCGGGACAGGCTCTGGGTAAGAGGCTCGGCCATGACCTCCGGGAAGGTCTCTGCGGGGGCTGCCAGCCTACCTGGGCATCTCTGTCCGCTGCTGGAAGGCGTCGATGATGCCCTCCGTCCAGTCGCCGGCCGCGCGGATGTGGATGGAGAAGAAGTCCTCCTCGGGCGCCGAGGTGAGGGTGAAGGGGTGCCACTCCAGGAGCGAGACAGCGGGGCAGTTGACGAAGATGTACTGCCCCACCTCCATGCGGAAGCCCTTCTTCTGCAGCTGCAGCTCCAGCACTCTGGAGGGGTGCATGACTACCTGGGAGGGCAAGAGCTGCAGCTCAGCGCCCAGCCTGGCCCCGTCCCCATGGGCCAGGGGGCTTTTGCAGCAGCAGCAGCCTCCCCGCAGCCCCCTGGCCTGCACGTGTCTCCTGCGCTGCCGGTGGCTGCGGAGGACACAGCATCACCCACCTTGGTGACCACCACCTTCTGCTGAGCACGCCAGACACGGAGGAGCCGCTCAAAGATGTAGAGGATGACCGGGGCCAGAACCCACTTCCAGGACTGTGGGGACAGAGGGGAGCAAAGGGCTGGAGATGCTGGGGAACCACCAAGCCTGGAGCATCCCAGGCCAACTGCTCCCGCTAAGGGGAAGGTGCCAGGGAGAGGCTTCTCCTCCCGCTGCGTCCAGCAGCCGCAGGGTCTGTGTGCCCCCTGAGTGCAGCCCTCCTACCTCGGCAGGAATGCTCCCGAACTCGGGCTCTTTGCAGCAGCAGTATCCGCAGTCCCGGTCCAGCATGCACGGGGCGCAGAGCCGCGGCGGCGCCTCCCGCATGCTCTGCGGGGTCTGCCCGCGCACCAGCCCGCTGCGGGGAGGCTGCGTGAGCGGGGCCGTGCCCTGTGCCCCGTGCCCCATGCCCCATGCCCTGTGCCCCATGCCCGGGAGGGCAGCGCGTGCCGCGGCTGCGGGGCGCCTTACGCGATGCCGTGGATGACGAGGCCGGCGAAGTAGACGATGAAGAGGTGGTGCGTGTACCAGAAGACCTCGAAGTAGTTCCTGCGGATGAACTCGGTGGAGGACGTCACCATGAGGATGAGTGCCAGGGTGATGATGACCCCCGTCAGCCCCGGGATGGTGGTGAAGGCCACGTACTCGGGGGTCTGCGGGGAGGCAGGGGGGCAGTGAGTGGGGCACGAGGGCCACGGGGCGCAGGGCTGCGGGCCGGTGCTCACCGTGTGGTTGGAGTGGATGGGGTTGAGCCAATTCTTGCCATGCAGGTGCAGTTTGGAGACGATGGCGGCCAGGCTGCCGCCCGGGGCCTGCTGGCTGCGGTTGTAGCGCTCCAGGTTGAAGAGGTGGGCGATGGTGTGCACGGCTGCGGGACAGACACGTCACCGTGACGGGCGCGGGGGCCACCGTGCAGCCCCGGCTCAGCACGGAGCAAGGGGCGCCCAGGAGGGGCCCCGCGTACCCGTGAAGAGCGCCAGCGCGTAGGCCACCAGCTTGTGGAAGGCGAGGTTGTGGTCGAGCTGCTTCCTCAGCGTGCGCCGACAGCACTGCAGCGAGAGCGCGGTGGGTCACTGCGTGCACTGCATGAGCCTCCCGTGCTGCACGAGCCGCCCGCACTGCACTGCCCATGCTGCACAAGCCGCCCGCACTGCACTGTCCGCACTCTGCACTGCCCGCGCTGCACGCGCTGCCCGCAGTGCACTGCCCGCGCTCTGCACTGCCCGCGCTGCACGAGCCGCCCACACTGCACTGCCCGCACTCTGCACTGCCCACGCTGCATGAGCCACCCACACTGCACTGCCCGCGCTCTGCACTGCCCGCACTGCACTGCCCGCACTCTGCGCTGCCCGCGCTGCACTGCCCGCCTGCACTGCACTGCCCGCACTCTGCGCTGCCCACGCTGCACGAGCCGCCCGCGCTGCACTGCCCGCACTCTGCGCTGCCCATGCTGCACGAGCCGCCCGCACTGCACTGCCTGCGCTGCACGAGCCGCCCGCGCTGCACTGCCCACACTCTGCACTGCCTGCACTGCGGAGCTGGGGGCACTCACGGCGCAGGTCCCGCGCAGGAAGGAGAGCAGGTTGCGGCACACGGGCAGCAGGATCAACATGCTGTTGAAGTTCAGGCACTTGGCCGAGGCCCGGGCCCATGCCAGGGCAGACTGCGGAGAGCAGGGAGGCACGGGGTGAGCACACAGGATGGGTCTGCCCGCGGCCCCAGCACCGGCAACATGGGGCTGGGCTGGGATCACGGCTAGGGCTGGAGCCAAGGGGCACTGCAACAGGGCTGGGCCATGGGCTGGGATTCAAGGATGCAGGATTGGTGAGGGAGCAGGATGGAGCAGCTCTGTGTTGGGAATGGGGTTGCACTGGGACGGTGAGGCTGGGCTGCACTGGGAGGGGATCTGGGGTGCAGCAATGCTGGGATGGGATGGGACTGGGGTGGGACGACACTGGGATGGCAGTGGGGACTTGGCAGCGTGATGCTGTCCTGGGTGAGGACAGGGCTGGGTGGCACCGTGCTGGGCCTTACCCCGAGGATCTCCCTGGTGTAGAAGTACTGGTCATTGCGGTCGAAGAACAGAAAATAGTACGTGAAGAGGAAGATGTTGATGCCCAGCCAGGCGGCCTGCGGGGGGAAAGCGGAGGCTTCACGGGCACTATCCCATGAGGGACCCCGGCCCCGTGTCCCTGCTCCCTGCACCGGGGTGGCCTGGCCACATCCTGCATTGCACAGCCCCGTCGGGACAGCGCACCAGGACAGCACAGCTCCTCCTGCTTCCTTACGGGAAGGGCCACGCTCGCACGGATGGGACCAAAGGTGGGAACAGCCGTGGGAGTCTTGCAAAACAGCTATCTGGTCATCAACCAAGCATCTTCCGCAGGGAAAGAATGAGGAAGGGGAGATAGCAAAAATATGTGCTGTGACAGTGAGGCTGTCACGCAAGGGAGAGTCCTGGGGCTAAGACAGCGAGAGCCGAGCAGGGCTGGCAATGCGGGCAGGCCCAGGAGCAGGACGTTTTGCAGGGTCTTGGCTTTCCCAGCCTTGCTGCTTTGCTTCCCACAGCAAATCTCTGCTTCCTTATGTGCATGGCTGAGCCTGGAACGGGCTCGGGAGCAGCCCCCCGCTTCCATACTGGCATCAGCACAGTGCCCCATTTGAAAAAAAAAAGAAGGAAAAGAAAAAAAAAAGGAGGAAAAAAAAGGATGAAGGGGTAGTGAGAAAGGGGTAAATGCTGCAGGTTTCCCCCAGGCTGCATATAGGGACCCACGTTTTATTTTAATCTCCATTTCCAGGGGCCAGCCCGCTTCACTGGCCGCCTCTTTCCCCCTGAGCTCCAGACTGTGTGAAGCAGCAGAGATTTTTCTTCCTCCCTTAGGAAGCACCAAGCAGGAGACTTTGCAAAGCCTGGAGTCAGGACAGCCTGGCTTCCTCCCCGGGATCCCCAGGTCGGAGCCAGGCCCATCCTCAAGCCCAGACTTCCTCCATCCCTCCTGAACTCCCCCATCAGCAGAGCCCGTGTCCGCGCCCACCCCGCCGCCCGCGGCACCCGAGCGCAGCGCCACTTACGACGACAGCGGCCGAGAACCAGTGGTTGACCAGCCAGTTGCCCATGGTGCCGGCGCGGCGGCGCTGGGCGCCCGCGCGCTTTATGGGGCGGCCAGCGCCCGCCCCGCCGCGGGGCTTTCCCCGCCGGCCGCTCCGGGAAGAACGCGGCGCTGCGCCCGGCCACGCCGCTTCCCGCACCTGCAGCTAACCCGTTTCCTCCTGCCCCGGGGCGGGCAGGGCGCCGCCGCAGGTGCCCAGGGCAGGTGCGGGGTGGCCCTGGGACACACCTGGGGACAGTCCCACACAGGCGGCTCCTCCCACACAGGTGTTTGGGGCAAGATGTTTCGAGGAACGGTTGCCCCCAGCGGTCAGGTTTCTCCTCCTTTTATTTATTTTATTTCTTTCTCCTTCCTCTTTGCAGCAGTTCGGCGCCAAACGGGCCTTTTGGAGGGGCACACTTGCCGGCGGCAGGAAGCAAGTGCCAGGAAGTGAGCAGGAAGCCAGGGCACCAACTCAGCCGCCCGCCCCGCTGGGCAAACGCGAGCATCGGCCGCCCTCGCCGTCCCTCCTTTCCCGAGAAAAACGCCAGGCGGGGGAACCACCCGTGCAGTCTGTGCGGCCCCATGCGCTGGATGCTCCCTCGGCATCCCCTCGTCCGCAGGGTCCCGCCACGCGCTCCCAGCCAGCGCAACGCGGGGCCACGGGAGCTGGGTGCCCCAGGTGCAGCCCGGCCACCCGTCGCGTTTGCCCCCAGCCCGCAGCCCGGCTCAGTCCCAGCGCCCCGGGAGCAGCCCCACGAGCTCAGACCACGCTGTGCCTCACGCCGGGCTCGCAGGGAGCCTCGAGGAGCAGCGGCTGGGCCGGCGCGCGCCGCCGGCAGCACACGCAGCGCAGGAAGTCGGCCACGTTGTGGTGGAAGAGCTGGCGGCACGGGTGCAGGTACTGGAAGAAGAGCAGCATGAAGTAGATGCCCAGGCAGTAGCCGAGCAGCAGCTGCACCACGAGCAGCGGCGTGCAGATGTTCTCGTAGACGTCCGTCTTGAAGAAGTACCAGAGCACGACGAGCGCCGTGTTCTCCACCAGCCTGGCCACGTAGTACACGGCCAGGCGGCCCCAGTTCTGCGACTTGTCGATGAGGTCCCGGTCGGCCAGCTTGAGCTGCACGGCGGACCAGCAGAACATGTTGATGCCGGCGAAGAGCAGGGTGAAGGCGCAGAGCACCACCACCGTGCCCACGCGGCTGAAGTTCTTCTCGATGTTGTCGGGCAGCCGCGCGCCGCTGCGCCAGAACTGCACCCAGGGCAGGAAGAAGACCACGAGCAGGTTGGCCAGGGCGATGAGGATGATCCAGTGCTTGAAGACGGTGCCGAAGAGCACGAGGACGGCCACGCGGGTGGAGATCTCCAGGCTGCGCCACAGCACGATGCAGAGGAAGGCCAGCGGCCGCAGCTGCACTTTGTAGTCATCGTATTTGATCTGGATGGCCAGGACGTTGCAGACGAGCGCCCCGTAGGTGACCGACACCAGGCAGATGCCCATGAGGACGGCTGCAAGGGGAGGAAGAGCACAGGGAGTCAGGTCTGGCGCAAGACTCGCTGCTGGGGACGAGCCTGGGGCCAAGAGCTGTCCCCTCAGCCCACGCCCCACATTGCAGCAGTGATATGAGATGCCCATGGGCACTTAGAGAGCCACCACAGTCCTAAGGGAGGTGAAGCAAAGTTTATTTCTGGGAAATTTGATCATAAGGGCTGCAAAGAAAAGCTGATTTCTGGGAGATTTGAGTTCTCACTTGTGTTTAGCCAAGAGGAGGACTTCCAAGGGTTCTCATGGGTATTTGCCCATGTCCACATCGACAGGCAGCTCCGCCTAGGACAGAAGCCCATGGTGCTGAGCTATTATGGGACCTGGGAAAGGATTCCAGGAACAAGGATGCCTTCCCGGGATCTCCAGTCTTACCCGAGCCTCCCCTACCCCAGGGCTTGCAAGGAGACCTTGGAGGAATCTTGTGCTTGTGCTGGGCGGTGTCCTTGCCAGGGAATTCAGGGAATGCTGGAAATGGAGTCTCTAGGGCCCTTCAAGCGTCTGTAGGACTTTCACCCTCTAGTGGGCGCAGTGCCCTCGATTACAGGGCACAGGGGACGGTGCCAGGAGCGGGGGGTGCCCAGCGCAGCCATCCGCACGTGTGAACCCCCGTTGGCTGCCGCAGGGCAGCGAGGCTCAGCAGGGACAGCCCCTCACCAGAGCCTGAAGCTGCAGAGCCGCAGGAGCACGCCGGGTTTGTTTGCACACCGTGGCCACAGCCCCGCTTTGCTCGGCCACGCCATGTGCCCATAAATAACCACAGCGGGGCGGGCGACGGAGCCGGCGCCTTCCCTGTGCCAGGGACTCGGGAGCTGCCGCTATCAGCACGGTGCGCACGTAGCTCCGCTGCAGGGATTTGCAAGGGAAGGTGGAAGTGCGCAGCTAGCCTGGAAAAGCCACCGACGTGTGCGTGGCGCCGCTCACCTCGCGCCGGCGGCACGTGCTTCTCCAGGACGCTGATGTAGAGCTGCAGCGTGAGCTGCGGCGTGGAGCCCAGGAAGGCCTGGATGACGGCCACGCGCTTGAAGGCGTCGCGGTGCGTGGCCAGCCGGCGCGCCGAGTGGCCCACCTCCTGCTCCAGCTCCACCTCATAGCCCTTCCGCAGGCGCCGCTTGCGCGTGATGGTCACGTAGGGCTCCTCCTCCTTGCCCGACCAGCAGAAGACCACCAGGGCCTCCAGGCACCTGCGGGACGCAGCAGCCCTCAGCCGGGTGGCCCCTTCCCGGCCCCGGGGCTGCAGAGCGTGCAGAGGGGAGAAGTGTGTGGTGGGGAGATAGGATGTGTGTGGTGGGGAGATAAGAAGTGTGTGGTGGGAAGACAGGAAGGAGCTGATGGTGAGAAAGGCGCAGCTGGACACTGCACTTGGGCACTTGGACACCCCCAGCGCTGTGGAGGGGACACGACTGGAGGGAAGGGCTCCATCACCTTCCGCCTGAGTCCTGCTGCTGGTTCAACACCCTGCTGGCACCAAAGGAACCCTGCTGTCTGTCCCTAAGGAACGGCAGGAGAATTCACCTATGTTTTATTGAATCCCTTCTGTTGAGCTAGAGGCTCTTCCATGAGGGGCGGCGGGGAGGGCAGAGCAGGGGGCCGGCTGGGATTTGGTGCAGTCGGTTGCCGTGGGCCTTGCTGAGACCCGTCCCAAGAGCTCGCACCGCCCGGCCCTTCCTCCTGAGCGGCCTCCACAGCCTCCCGGGCTCCGCGGCCTCCGTCTCGGAGGCGACCAGCAGAAGGGAGCTCATCTCTGGCCGTCTGGCTTCTGCTCAGGAATTAGCTGGCGCCAGGACCAACAGCAGACCGTTATTTACGAGCAGCCACCAGGGCAGCAGAAGCTGCTCTGTCTCGAACCCAAATGGAATGAGCTTCTTGGACGCATCCTCTCGGCATCCCCGCCAGCGCTGGCGCTTTACCACCAGCCCTAACGGCGAAACACCAGAGCCTCGAGGGAGGCTCTGAGGGGCAGCGCGAGCTGCAGGGCGCACAGCTCTCCGTGGGCGCGGGCTCCGCTTGCCGCGCGCCGGGAGCAGCTCCGGCCACGCCGTGCGGCCTCCGTGTGCCCTCGCCGGCAGCGCCGCGCGGCTCAGCCGTGCCCGCCGCAGCCGTGAGGCTCGCTGGGTTTCCGGCACAGCAGGAAGAGCGGTGGCGGCCGCGGCCTTCCCGCCGCTCCGTGGGCACGGCGCTCCGGGGCGCCCCACGCACTCTGCCTCGCTGCCTGGGGATGGACCCCGCGGGGCGGCCGTGCTGCCCACCCGTGACCCCGCTGGTCTCTCCTGGGGCCCCTGGGTCTGTGCTGAGAGGAGCTGCCTGAGCTAAGGAGGCCGCGGGAGCCCCGGGGCCCGGGGAGGCACCTCGGCATTCCCGAGCAGTGAGCGCAGCACCTCCCGCCTTGTGCAACATCCGCCCCCTCGGCCTCCTCTCCCGCCTGGCTCCCAGATCTTCCCCATGTCCCAGAACCAGCCCCTTGGTGGCAGGACCCCGGCTCACATCCAGCCTCCCCAGCAGAGACCTGCATCAGGGCTGGCAGCTTTTACCTCCTCCCTTCCTAAATGAGAAGGTGACCAAAGCCAGAGAGACAGGGGAGTGCCGAGTGCCAGCAGCAATACGTGAGGTGCCTCGCGAGCACCTCGGCTGCAACAGGCTGGGGCAGCCGCATCTTGCGGCCCCGAGTGCGCGACAGCAGCGGGATGGGGGACAGGGAAGGCGAGGGGTCACTGTCCCCACAGCCCTGACAGGGCCAAGGCACCTCTCTGAGCGAGGGAGAACTAGGGGAGAGGCCTAGGGGATGGAGCAGGAGCTACTCGCAGGGATGGTCTTGGATGGGATGTAGGGAACAGGAGGGACGGGGTCCCCAGAGGGACCCGCAGTGCTGCTGCAGGGACGGCTCTGTGCTGCCTCCCCCGGGTCTGAGCCGCCTCCCCCGGAGCCGCGGTCCCGCACCCCAGACCCTGCCCTGATGGGGGTCCCACCCCCCAGCCGGGGGGTCCCGTCGCGGCTCTCACCTGATGAGCGGCCCCAGCTGCAGCAGGTGCATGAGCAGGACGAGGGGGCGGTCGCGGCTGAGGTCGCGGTGCACGAAGATGAGCGTGAGCTGCACGAGCACCGAGGGGCAGAGCACGAAGAAGATGGTGAGCGCCAGCCAGAAGCGGTCGTCGGAGTGGCCGTAGGAGAAGCAGAGCGCCGCGGCCGCCGCGCCCTCGCCGCAGAACAGCGCCGTCGAGAAGAGGATGCTGAGCGGCG